>PVJX010004136.1:0-98616 GCA_004027295.1 Dolichotis patagonum | reverse complement strand
TTGCCTCTGCCTGGGACGTCCTTTCCCTCTGTCCCTTGGGGATGCTTACCAGCCTTTCCTCAAGTCGGGTCAGGGTCCGCTCTGGGAAGCCTCTTACCCGGCCTGTGTCGGAACCTGCCTCCTTGCAGGGTCCCTGAAAGCTGTTACTCATCCTTTGTCCCCAGATTCTGAGCCAGATGCTGCCGAATAAACCACAGCCGTCACTACTGTCACCTTCATCGTCCGGCTTATTTTTGCTCTACAAGGGCCCCACAAGCACCTTCAGTGGTGCGTGGCTGTGGAAGGGGCTCTCTGGGAGGGGGACCCTCAGATGGATTTTTTCTCTTTTTTTGTCTTTTTGAGATAGGGTCTCGCTATGCCGTTCAGGCTGGCCTTGCACTCACTTTGTAGCCCAGGCTGTCCTCAAACTCATAACAATCCTGCCTCAGCCTCCCGAGTGCTGGGGTTACAGGCATGTGCCACCGTGCCCAGCTCAGATGGCTTTTTATGCGCAGGAAGTTGGAGGCGATAGTCAGGATCCAACAGCTCTAAGTGAGGCCCGGAGCAAGATGTGGCAGAGGCGGTCGCAGCACAGTGGCAGACCGTCCCTTGGGGAGCAGGAATGGCCCTGCAGAGTCACCTGCACTGAGGCAAAGTGCCCGGCCTTTGTCCCCTAGGATCACGCGGTCAGCGCGTGCAGGCCGCTCCCGGGAGGCAGGGTGATCCGGGTGCTGAAGGAGTGACGGGTGCGCCCTGGCGCCCTCTCGGTCCATAGCTGCTGCTGGGGACCCTCCCGATGCATGGAAAGGGCTCGCCTGGACCGCAGGGAACAGCACTGTTCCTCGAAAGGCCCCGCGAGCCTTGACCTTCGGAAGGAGCCCAGCCCCCCGGGGTTTACGGTCTCTCATCAGCAGGGCGGGCATGGGTTTTATCTGGGCAGATTTCTAAACTCAGCGTGTGAAGACCATGTGTGCGGCCCTAGGGAGATATTTAGAAAAACTGTGAAGGGTTTTAGAACAGTCTCCACTGGGCTATCTATACATACGGCATGCTTGAGTTATAGAGAGATTGTTATGTGCAGAACGATTTCAAAGGACTATACAAAAAAAAGGCTGAAATTACAAGCTTTATTTAACTTCTGCACATTAGACCCTAAACTAGAAATCCCTCTCTACCTTAGGCCCCAAAAGTGATTTGCAAAGTCCCTCATGACAGCAAGCTGGCTTCTCCTTCACTGATATCCTTTTAAACTTTTAGCTAGACATGTGGCCGCAACCCTGCAATCTCAGCTACTCAGGAGGCTGAGGCAGGAGGATCCCAAGCACAAAACCAGCCTGGGCAAACAACAAGGAAAGAAAATTCCAAGGAACAAACAAACGAAAAAAGCTGAAACCATGCCCAACCCAAACGAAAAGCCTGAAGTTTAGAGACTGAAGGCAGTACAGCCGTTTCCTAGGGATGGCCTCACAAAACACCACAGGCAAGCTGGCTTAAACATTCGTTCTCGAAGTTCAGGAGGTTACAAGTCCAAGATCCACATGGGGGCAGGGCTGACTTTCCCCCAGCCCTTTCTTGGCCGCGAGCGAGGTGACTGTACCTTTGTGCCACATCCCAGCTCCTGTGTGCGTGCCTCTCTGCTTCTCTTTGTATGTTTAAGTTTCCCCATCTGGTACACAGGGCAGTCAGGGTGGGTTGGGACCCAGCCCAGCAGCAGCCTCGGTTTAACTGAATCACAGCTTTGAGGCTCCGTCTTCCAAAAACATCACATCGTGTGAGTGTTGGGGGAACCACATTCATCCCGATGTAGACAGTCACCCAAGCAAAGCAACAGGTCATGAGCTCAGAAACACAGCTGCCGTGATCTGAGGGGATTTGCAGGACAAGGACACGGCAGCGAGGGGAACAGCGCTGGCAGGATGAAGCCGAGTTCCCGTGCTTGGAGAAGTTAGAGTTAACATAGTTTTCTTTGACCCTGAGTCCCAACCAGTTTTCTCACAAACAAGTAGGGACCAGGGCCAAAAATAACTTGCCCTTTGGTGCAACATCAGCTGTAAACTATTAAGTTTTTGCAAATATCATGGACGTCCAGTCTCAGCTGGCCTCTCTTACAGTTACGGGCTAAATCTCATCCTTCCCTCTGCATGGGGAGGGGCTTCATAGAGGTAATCGAGTTACACAAGGTCTAACCCAATATGACTGGTGCGTGCACAGAAAGAGGACATTTGGGGTCAGAGAGAACGCTGGGTGAACAGGAAAATGTTCTCTAACAGCCAAAGAGAGCCAGGTGTACAACAGATCCATCCCTTACAGCCCCAGCGGGTGAATGCACCACCCAGCTGGACTCTTTCCTACTCCCCACAGAGGCAGTTATAAACTGCATGGTCTGGGTCTTGCAGGAGCAGGTGAGAGAAGGGTCTTAAGTGAAACCAACTCTAGCTAGCGAATTTATTATGAAGGCAAATGTTTTCTTAAAAACCCTGCGTGCGGAGATGTGGGCGGGGCCACAGAGACTCAGGTACTATGGGGCTGCTCACGTCCCTGCGCAGAGTGGCTGGAATCTTCTCCAGGTGTTTGGGCAGGGCAGACAGCTGGGGTCCCAGCTCACACAGCTGAGGTCTAGTTACCTGGAGAGTGACCGAAGCTCCCATAGCACCCCACCGGTGGGGACAGAGACACTGGCTCAGCCACAGCCACTGGTTTTTTGGTTCCAAACCATCATGCAGACCCCACAGCTGCAAAGACGCAGAGGGAGAGGATTAGGCTGCTAGAGCTGCTGTGTCAGACGACCCCACACTGGATGGCTTAAAGTTAAGACAGGAATCAGCCACATCAATGCAGCATGACCTCATCTTTTTTTATTTTAAAGCAATAAAATGAAACAATAATATGAAACAAAGCAAAACAATGAGAACAATACTGGATTGCAAAAACAAGACAGCAGGACATCTCCAATAGTTACCATATTGCATATTGTCATCCTCTAAATAGATGCGCAGACTACCAGCTTTAAGTCTGCAAAGTCAGTCCAACTATACAAGTGTTAAGTTGTTTCTTTACTTCAGTTGCTATCATCTCAGCCTGTGCTCCTCCAGATCAGCCGGTTGCTTATGGTGGGGAGGAGGAGACAGGGTGTGTGTGTGGGGTCTTCTCCCAGCCCAGGTGCCGGCTGGCTCACGGGAGGGTGCAGCTCAGCTTCTTGGTTCTCTCCCAGCCCACAGGACTATCTTGACCTCATCTTAACTGGGTTACATCAGCAGAGACCCTGCCTTAGTCCATGCCTGCTGCTATAATACCACAGACTTGGTGATTCATAAGTAACAGGAATATATTTCTCACAGTTCTGGAGGCTGGGAGTCCAGGAGCACAGCAGCAGCAAATGTGGTGTCTGATCCCATAGATGGTGTTGTCTTGCAGTGACTTTCCCCGGCAGAAAACACAGAAGGGAATTTGTATCTAGGTCTCACCAGCCTTTTATAGAGCATTCACTTTGTCCACAAGAGCAAAATCTTCATGATCAAACATCCTCCAGTGTCCCTACTTCTGATTCTGTTGCTTTGGGGATTAAGTTTCAACATGAATGTTGGGCACAAACATTTAAACCACAGCAGATGCTACTTGCAAATAAGGCCATGTTGGCTTGAACATACCTTGTTTCCCATGGTCAATCCGCTGCCGTGCTCTGCTCTACCAACTGAGTCATCGAAGGTCCTGCTGAGAGCATGTCTTTTGGGGGGACGCTATTCAACCCACAACAGATAGGCAGACAACCAAGTCAGTACCCAGCCTTCTAGGGCTCTTTCCTGGGCTCTGCTTGTTTTGACTTTTCTGTCTCTGGACAGCAAATGGAGACCCTCTGCATGGACAGCCTGACTCTGACTCTGCTGTCCTTGTCACATATCATCGGTCCTCGTTACCTTCCTCACTCTTAACTTGCAAGAGGGGCCCAGACAGGACTGCCAGATACAACACCAGATACGTGCTTAAATTTCAGTTTCAGCTGGATGGTGAGTAATTCTGTAGTATAAATATGTCCTGAATCATGCATGAAACTGCTACATTTTTATTTGCTAAATATGGTTATGGTGTGGACCTTGAATATCCCTCAAAGGACCCCATGCTGAAAGCTTGTTTGCCAAGTGGGCCTTGTGGCCCACTTGGGAAGCAGTGGAACACATAGCAGGTGGGGCCTAGCAGGAGGAAGTTAGTCGTGGGGGGACGTGGTGTTGAAGGGGTAAGGGACCCCAGTCCCTTCCTCTCTCTCTTTGCTTCCCAGGCCTCACTAGGAGAGCACTTTGCTTTGCTGCATGCTTCCCACTATGATGTTCTGTCTCCTTACAGACTCAAAAGTAATGGAGCCAGCCCACCACAGACTGAAATCTCTGAAAACATAAGATTTATTCTATCTTTTCCCTTTCAGTTTGATGGTCTCAAGTATTTTGTCATAGCAATGGAAAGCTACGAACACACCTGACAATCAAAGTTCCACATCTTATTTAAAGGTCTGGCAGTGCCTGAGATAAAGTGCGGGTTCTCCAGTTTGCCGCCATCTGTGACATCTACACTAGCAGACTGAGTTACTGTCTGCTTCTGCGAATATTTCCATTACAACAGTTAGTCTGGAGCTGGAGACCGGTTAGAAGGCAGAACTGAGGTGAAAGACAACCAAAGATTATACTAAGGCAAAAATAAATGCATGGGAAAGTGGGGGGAAACTTGAGAACAATTATATTGCAGACTGAAGTATGTGGCTTCTATCTAAATAACTCTAATTAGGAGAACCAGGAGCAGCAGTCGGGCTGGCCTCGGTGGGGCTGTCGACACCCCGGCCTTGCCTGGGCTCCTCCGTCTGCAGGGAGCTGAGGTCAGTCAGGCATTGGATTTCAGCAAGTCCTTCAAAACCATCCTCTCGGTCACACTGGCCAGTGTTGTTGGCCACTGTAGGAAACATGATGGTTTCTCAAAGACTGGAGAAACACATTTCACCTCTTGAAGGAAACGTAAACAACAGAGTGATACAGAGTCACAGGTGGAGGGAGGGAAGAATTTACAGCCACCTGCTATGGCTTAAATGCGGGCGTCTCCCCAACTCAAGTGGGAATTTAATCCCCAAAGTTTTACGTTAATCCGATTAAGACGATGGAGACTTAATCTGCCTATGGCATTTAGAGAGGCGATCAGATTAGAGGAGGGCAATAGGTTGGAGCCCTCATGCTAGGGTCCTTATGGTTTTAAAAGAAGACAGAGAGCCAGGAGTGGAGAAGACTGCAAGTCTAAAATCTCAAGGCTCTGGAAGGCTGAGGCAGGAGGATCTCAGGCAATTTACAGACTTAGCAAGATGCTGTCTCAAAGTAAAATTAGAAAAAGGGCTGAGGATGTATCTTAGTGTGACGATCCCAGGTTCAATCCCCAGTTGGAGGGTGGGGAGGACCAATCTTTCTGTCTGTCTGTCTTCCTCTCTCCCCTCACTTCCTTCCCCACTCCTTCTCTCTTTTTCATCCTTGTTCTTGACACGGTCTCACCTAGTCCGATTCAGGCTGGCTCTGAACGTGCAATCCTCCTGCCATACCTCCTGTGCGCTGGGATTCGTGGCCTGCAGCACCGTGGCTGGGCCCTCACCAGGGCTGTGCCATGCCGCTTAGACCTCTGGCTTCAACACTTGGAGCTAAATAAACCTCTTTGATTTGTAAAGCAGCCTTTTGCAGGCACCGTTCCAATAGTGAAAAATGCAGTACTGCATGGCCTTTACGGCCTATAAGATGGCTTAATCATCCCCATTTTACAGATGAGAGAACAGAAGCATCAAGATTTTAAATAACTTGCTTATGTGCAGACGTCACAGTGGCAGAGCCAGGATTCAAATCCAGGTACCTGTCTCAGGTCTATGCCCTTAACTGTGCTACGCCACCTCTCAAAATAAACACCTTACGATAACAGGCACTCAAAAAAAGTGGTCCTTTCCCCCACCCTTTCCCCCCAGAACATAAAATGTACCCTCCAGAAGGGCCTTGGGACTCATAAATTTGTAATGGAACAGAAAACACTTGTGGCAAAATGCTCTCCGTCCCCGGGAGTGACAAGGGCCATTGAAACTGCTGTTTTGCACTGCAGCAGTTGAAACACACATTGTATAAGATGACCTTCCGCTCCAGCTTCCTGGTCCTTTCTTCCTTGTATCTATCTGCCCCTTTCTTCCTGCCAGGGTCTCTCTGAGGTCTAGTCCCAGCCCTGCCTGGTGCTAACCCCGGCACCTGTGAGGACCCACGTGCCCTCACGCTTTCAGCCTGCACCTGCTTTGCTCGAGGGCGATGCGTTTCTTAACTGACCCGCTGCCCTCTGTGGTACCCTCACAGGACCCCAGCTTCATCCTGGGGACAAGAATTCCTGCAGGTGTGGGGAGCTGCAGGAAACACCTCTCGCAGCTCTTGCTTTGGTCAGAAGGGACAGAGGTGTTGAACTTCAGTGGGACGCTGCTGTCCTCAGGATGGCTTCGAAAGGGAAGAGCAAAATTGATTGTTTTTTTAAAGAACCAGAGATAATTGTTAACTTGATTTGGCCCACGTCGTAGCCACAAGCGCTGTTCTCTGTGCCACAAGAGTTGGGTAAAACACAGCAGATTAAAACTAATACGCAAAGCGGGAAGCGGGAGGCAGAGCTCAGCGAAGGTCAGTTGGTCATTTATTTTTCCGGTGATCATTTGTTAGATGTCCCTCATCCATTAACTTGGAACCTGCGAACTGGCTGAATTGTAAATCAGTTTATGTGAAATTAAAACCTTAAGTAAACACCACATCCCGAAACCAACAGGATAAGGCTCAGAGTTCAGACATTCATTTCACCTGTCCAGGCGACGAGAGAGGAGGCAGGGCTTTCAGCAGATCTGAGCAAGATGGAGACCTTCGGGCCTCAGGGTGGAGGCCGCACTCCAACTGGCCAGAGGGCCGACAGGGCTTCAGGCACACGGTGGGCACTTGAGAATGCGAAGGAGGTGTGAGCTGGTGACGAGGGGAATCTCCAAAGCGCAGATTCCCAGGCCCCATCCCTAAATATTCGGATGCATCTCCCAGGGAGTGCGTTCCAGCAATCTTATTTTCTCCTGTGCCCACCCACTGGAATTTTTTTGTTTTTGTTTTTGAGGCAGGGTCTCACCTTGTAGTTCAGGATGGCTAGGAACTCACTATTAACATTGTAACATCGTAAAAAAGAATGAAAAATAAGATAGGACCTCACTGTTCACCCTAGGCCCTTGGGAATATTCAGTCTGCCGCAAGCTGGGTGGAATAGAGAGGGAGGTCTCTGTGCAGGGCTGCGGGGCACAGGACCGGCTGTCAGGAAGGAGGTGCCGATGGGCGTCCACAGCGCTGTACGAATTTAGGTATCAAAGAAAACAGAACTTTCCTTTGTATGCAAAGCAAAAGACTCTCTGAACTCTGCACCAGGAACTGGCCAGGTGGTTACTGGCTCAAGGAAGGTGAGGGCGACTGGATGAGGGGAGAGAGAGACTCTCGGCGCTGTCATTGTTTCTGAATTTGTGAACCAAGCGAACATATACGAACCTGTAATATGAATGCTAAGTAAACCCATGGAAAGGAAGGAGGAAGGAGCAAAGGAGGGAGGGAGGGTCTCCTGCTATACAGTGCTAGGGACGTCGTTTGGTTCAGGGCATGACGTTCAGGAAAGGCCTCAGAATTACCCCCTCAAAATGAGGTATTTCCCACATTTGCAAAGACTACTTTTACTCAGCAGCTGAAAAATCTGAGTTTCAATATTGAGTCATATCTTCTGTAGGATATTTTGAATTATTTTAATAAATTCCTTACATGTGCCTTAAGTGTCGCAATTGTGACCCCACATTAATTTTGTTTTATGGTTAAAAATTATCTCCTTAATTTGTAAATAACCAAGAAGCCCACACATCCTGTAACCACGTGTGTGTGCGTGTGTATGCGCGCGTGTGCATGTGCGTATGTGTGCGCGTGCCTGTGCGTGTGTGCATGTGTGCGCGTGTGTGTGCGTGTGTGTGTGCGTGTGCATGTGTGCGTGTGTGTCTTTTCTCTTCTTAACACATCGCGAGGTTAGGAGGTACCATACAGGGCTGCTGATACAGCTCAGCGGCTTAAGCAACTCCCTAGCAAGCTCAGAGCCCTGAGTTTGATTTCCACACCAGAAAAAGAACACCAGGAGTTACAGTGCTGACAGCCCGGCCTTCTGAGTGGCTCTGGGCTGGACTGTCCAGCTCGGGGAGGCAGCAGGCCTTCCTCGTGGTAACGCTGTGGTGGTTTTCACGGGAGGCCCCCACACCGAGGTCCGGCTCTCGAACGTTTACCTGGGGATTGGCGGCCGGCAAAGGCTGTGTCTGCAAACCATGGCGTAGTTTCAGCTGTGAGGTTTTCCTTCCTCATCCAGCAGGAAGGGACTAAGTCTTTCTGAGCTCTGTGGCCCCAATTAGATAGAAAAGAATGCAGCGTTCCAGACAGACACAGTCACAGGATGTAGATTAGACTATTTACCAAACGTGGCTGGCTATGCACATGCTTAAGCATCTCTCTGAGGAAGGGCGGGGACATTCCCTTCTGGCATTCTTGTGAGGCGGTGTGGCTCAGTGGTTAAGGGCACTAACTACACTAAGTTTGCCTGGGCTTCACTTAGCTTCAGCAACTGCTAGCTGGGCAGTTTTGAGCACTTTAGTTAGTGTCACTGTCTCTATTTTCTCATCTGTATAACGGGAACAATGATTTGGTGTGAATAACCATTTACCTCACATGGTTGTTGCAAAGGTTATAAAGAATTTTTTTTTAAAAAAAGTAATATGTTTGCTGGGTGTGGTGGTGCATGCCCGTAATCCCAGCACTTAGGAGGCTGAGGTAGGAGGATCTCAAATTTTAGTCTAGTCTGGGTACATAGTAATTTCATGGCCAGCCTGAGCTACGCAGAAACCTTGTCTAAAAAACAAAGAAAGAAAGAATGTCTTTAAAGCACGTTCGTGATGAGAACTAGGTATGTGCTTGCTATCGACACCCTAGTGAAGGCCTAACACGTCAGTGGCACAGCACTGGAGTGACACGTTTAGTCCGCTCATTATTCAAACAACACAGGAGATCTGACGCCTGTGTATATCAGGCCCTAGAGTAGCTCTGGGCTGCTGGAAGCTGCTGCCCGTTTGCTTTTTCCTTAAAAAGGAAAAACTGAGCAGGGGGCAGTGGCACACGCTGGTAACCATGGCTACTCTGGAGGCTGAGGCAGGAGAACCACAAGTCCAAGCCGCGCAACTTGGCAAGGTCTGTCTCAATAAAACAATAAAAGAATGAAATATAAGATAAAATGCAATGAACAGTAATAAAATCAAATGGAAGAGAATGGGCTGGGGATGGAGCTCAGAGGTCGGGCGCTTGTCCAGGCTGTGAGGAGCCCTCAGTCCAGTTCCTAGTGCCCTGCACCAGTGAAGGAAGGGATGAGGTCGGATGTGTGGCTCAGTGGTCTGCTTTGGTCCTGAGTACCGGAACCGAGCCAAACCGAACCTAAACAAAAACCCCTCAGCTCGCTGTGGGTGACCTGGGAAGAGCCCGGCCTCTCAGCAACAGCGAGTAGCGGGGTGGCGGTGGGGAGCCCAACCCCCACCCCCAAGTGGCACGGAGTCCAGAGCCACCAGCCTGCTCCAAGCGGGGACCTCGGAACCGGTGTGCGAGGCGCAGCTCCTGGAATTTGCCCCGTTGGCCCCACATAGGTAGCTTTGTCCTGCTTTGCTGTCCTCCAAGAAGTCTAAAGCCAGGATGATGAGGCTACAAATTATTTACTCAGAATCCTGCCTGCTCCGGAGTGAAGCCCTCGTGCGCCGGCCGGAAGGGCTGCGTGGCTCCCGGGAGGAACCTCCTCCTCGGTTCACATAGAAGCGTTCACGGGGCTCTTCGGCTTTGCACCAGAGATAAGACAGTGTGTCACCGAGCGCTGACTCTGTCCCGGGAAGTTCGTATCTGTGGGCTTTGGAGGAGACCGAAACTGGACTGAAACCGGGAGGTCGGGGCCGCATCCGGTTTGCCTTCCTGCCAGAGCAACACGGGGCACTCTGCTGGGTGTGCAGTGGGTACCTGCGCTGCGGAGTCAGAGAGCAGAAGCACAGCGCGGTGTGCAGAAGCATTCATGCTCTCTCTTTGAACAAGGATTTTTTTTGAGACAGGGCCTCACCTTGCCATCCAGGCGTGCACCACCATGCCTGGCTAAACAAGATCTAACGCTTATTCTTAATATGTGGAGCGTACACTGAATAAACGCTATTCGTTAAGCCAGGAGAAAAGGAAGCACCTTGTAAAATGGCATTATCTTGAAATACAAATGCCGGTTCTTATCACTGAAAAGATCTCGGTAGTTGTGTTTCTTCCTTTTAGCTGTATTTTCCTTTTTGTCCCTACCGGTAACTGTTTTCTAAATCAATCTGTATACAGCACTTCTGCACCTGCATTCATGAGGCGAGTGCGTCCATCTCTCTTCCGCCTGTGGTCTAACCTTAGCTAAAATGCACTGTATCTTAAATTACAGACTTAAGCTGAGGAGGTGGAGAGACGGCAGTCTAGTGACCAGTGGTCACTGTCCACAGCAAACCAACGGAAACAGCCGTTCACACGCCCAGTGCCTTCACCAGGGCTCAGGGAGGAGACGGGATCTGCTGTTAGACAAGAAGAAAAGATGCATCTAAGAAGCAGGCGGGAGTTACCGGCACCAGCCCTCCCCACCCAGAAGCCGTGAAAGCCGGCTTCCCGGAGAGAGGAGAAGGCGCACGTCCAGGTCTCAGATTCAAGCCTAGCACCAGGCCCCAGTGCCTGGCAAAGCCCCAGGCCCCCTGCCCCAGGCTGGTGGCTGCACACTGAGCTGCTCACCGCCGCGGTGACATGGCCAAGGACGGCCTCTACCTCCCAGCCCAACCTCAGACGGCGCTGGGCGGGACAAAACTCCACTCACCGGGAGCACAGTGCCGAAGCCGAGCAGGACTTAGAGCTCAGCGTCAGGCCCACAGGCAGGCAGACAGCCAAGCTCTCGGCACCCAGGCCGGGACTCACAGATGGGCCGCTAGACCTGTCCCGGCGCTGGGCAGACACTTGGGCCACGGTGGGACAGACCCCAGTCTCGGCCTGCACCATTGTCATCCTTGAACCGGGGCCTCCTACCTCCAACAGACCGTGCAGGTCTCTATCTGTGAGACTCGGTTACGACCCAGCCTGGCCTCAGTCTGGGCGGCCTAGGGACTATCTCCGCAGCCCCTCCCCCAGTCTGCAGAAGCTCAGCTGCCCCCAGGCCAGGGCTAGCAGACAGAGCTGTTCACTTGCTCCAGCACCAGGACAGACCTGCAGCCCGGGCGAGGTGGACTCATGTTTCAGCATACATCACTGCCAGCTGTGATGCAGGCCTGGGCATGTCACTGAGACTGCATAGGACCTTGTGGCTGTGACTCAATGACTTCATTCACCGAAAGTAGAGAAAGGTGTTAATCACAGGACCTCGCCTTGTAACTCAGTGGCCAGCTGGTAAGAGCCACTACAGACAGACTCTCATGCCACCATTGTCACTGCTCATGGTGTGGATCCAGGCAGAGACACACGGGGCCGGTCTACCAGTCTTCTATTCTGGCCACCACCTCCTGTGGCTTGCAGTCACGGTCTTGGGCTGTGAGTACCCCAGTAATGGGCACCCCACAGCAGAGTGAGCCTTGGTCCTGCCCTCTGCTGTCCTGGTCTCTGTTAAGTTGAAAGGTAAAATAACGTCCGTTAGCAAATGCACACCCCTGACTGTGGAAGGGGACCGGGAGGCTGCGTGCGGAAAGCTGAAGCCACATTGTCAATCTGTCTGTCCTGGGACACCCCGTGTGGGGTAGCTGGTGGCAGGAACACAGCCTCCGGGATCAGACAGACCAGACACGTTGCCTTGGCCAACCTGCTTAGCCTGACTGGGTTTCAGCCACATGGACTGTCTCTAGCATTATGAAATGTCCCACTCCGTGTTGGGGTGCTCTGCTGCAAAGCTGCCTCTTAAAGAGCTGCATTTCCTTCTGTAAATTGTGGTCTGCATGCACGGCCTTGGAAATTCTGACTCAGAAGGACGAAACTGACCACTGGAAAAGCTACAGAGGGTTTGGGGGAACAGCGCTGAGATCCAGGGAAGTCAGGTCAAGATCCTTAACACCAGGTGAGACGAAGGTCACCTTCAGCCTTCTGGGAACGCAAAGGACGCTGGGAACCACCCCGAGTCAAGAGTTACCTGAAGTACTGGGCGTGTCCACTGACTCCGTGCAGTAGTTTGTGTTTCTACACTGGGCTTTGCTACTCCAACCGTTCAACCGTCTCCAAGGCAGCTCAGCTCTCAGGCTGCTCTTGAGTCTGCGCTTCCATCTTAGCAAACCCAGCACGATGTTTCCTCCCTCACTGGTCAGGAAAAGCCTCTGTGCTCACGCAAACTCGTCTGACTTGGATTTCGTGTCTATCCGTGAACCCGTTGCTGTGAGCCGGCCTTGTAGCTCAGGTCTGTCTACCCGAGGTCAGCCCACCTTAGCTGCAAGGACCACACGTGCCGGAGCGGAGCTGCCGAGAAACGACCGAAGTGTTGTTTTTAAACGGGAGGAAGTGACAGCATCAAGCAGGCAAACGGCGGGTGCTCACTCCAGGCCTCCCCAAAGCCACTGCCGCTTTGGCTCTTCCTGTGTGTGTGACTCTGTGGGAACACGGCTGCGCCCCCAGAGTGCCATTCACCGAGGCTGGGCTGGGCTGGGGCCTGGGACTTGGGCAGAGGCTGACTCTGCCCCTCGCCCTGCATTTCTTCGGCTGCTGAGTGTACCAGGCTGTCGGCAGTGGCGGGGAGGGGCTGCAGAGGTGGGATTCCACCGAGGCCACCCAGGTCTGCTAGATCCTGCCCGCTGCGAGTCCCGGCATGTGGGACCTAGCCCCACGGGCTCCACGCTGCAGGATCAGCACCTCCGGGACTCACAAGCCTCCTGGATCCGAGAGGCCGCCCCTGCGTCTTCAGCACGGCTTCGCATGGCCCATGCTCACTGTCCGTCTGACAGTCACAGCCAGCGTCCTGCAGGGAGTGCTCAGCAGTGAGAGCTGGAAACACTGCCTTCTTGTCAGCTCAAGGCTGTGAGTGCAAGGTGCGCCAGTGCTGGGCTGACCAGACACGCTGCACTGGCCACGCATCTGCAGGGCTTCACCTCTGTCCACTTGCGCTGGACTGATCTGAAGTATGCAGCCTGCAAGCACTCAGTGGCCACGTCTTAGTTACCTTTCTCTCCTTGCTGAGACAAAATACTTGATGCCCAAAATGAAGGAAGGAAAGGTTTATTTAACTTACAGTTTGTGGAGGTTTCAGTCCATACTCAGCTGGCTCCAAGGCAGGGTGGTGTGGCAAAGAGGAAGCCATTCATAGTGGCTCAAGTGACAAAAGCAAAACGGCAAAAAGGGAAAAGCACGCCTCCTTCCCTCCCTTATATAGTATTCCAACTCCGCCCCTGGGTGGGTGCAGCACTCACACCACCAATCCCAGCACTGGACAATGAACCAATCACAAACGCTAGACTCAGCTGCCTCCATGACTACCGGAGGCTTTGGAGGGACATCCAGACACAAACCATAACAGTGGGGTATAGAAGTCTTCTTCCCTTCCTTGCCTTAACCTCAGCAGGTGGAAAGTTGGACTCGAAATGAGGGGGAGATAAAGAATTTGCAAACGGAAGGAAAAGAATGCGTACAATGTATGGCACTTACGTAGTGTATGTCCAATAAGTTTAAAATGTAATTTATCATTTATATATAATTATATATAATAATACACCATTATGTCTATAGAAATATACAATGCTTTTTGTCTCTTTGAGATAAGGTCTTGCTATGCAGTTCAGGCTGGTCCTGAGCTCATTTTGTAGCCCAGGCTGGTCTCAAACTTGCAATGATCCCCCTGCTTCCGCTCCCGAGTGCTGTGATTACAGGTGTGTGCTACCATGCCCAGCTTAGAAATATACAAATTATAAAGATATATATATATATATATTTTTTTTTCTTTTTCTTTCTTTTCCAGTTTTTAGTTTGGGGTCTAAGTTCTTGTGATTTTTTTTTTTTTTTTTGGTACTAGGGATTGAACTCACTACCATGTGCTTGCCAGGCAGTGCCTGTGATATTAACTCATCCTCTTGCCTTTTTGGGTGGGTGTTTCAGAACTGATGGGTGATCCAAACAGATGGTCAATGTAACTTGTTTGACCGATGATGCTCTAGTAGCAAAGTTCTGCAACCTCTCAAAGGTTCTGGAGGACGTGGTATCTTACCTCAGAATGTTTCCCACTTTTGCCTGCAGGTTTATTTTGATTCACCAGACGTCATTTCCCAGTCCTCTGAGCCCCTGTTACCCCACCACCCCCGGCCCAGATGGATGCTGACACCGGCTCCCAACACAGACCAGGCCAGAACACGGGCCAGGCAGGCTGATCGTCGGCCATCCCTTCAAATGGGTGTTGTTTAAATTTGGACCCCGGGACGCTGTGGTGGACAGAAACCAGCATGGCCTTGGGACCCTCACCGCCCAGAGTCACGGCCCTGAGTGATCTGTGCACCTGCTGGCTCTCCGGCTGGCTCTAACCGCCATGACATGGCAAAGGCACAGTGTCACCACCAGGATCATGTTACCCACGATCTTTGCTTCTGTCTGTCTAACAGACCCTCTCCATGCCTTCTCAGCTTTCACGCTTTGATCAAATCAGCAGGGAGACATGTGCGCCTTCCGGCCAGCTGCCCTCGGGGGAACTGAGCACACGAGCTCAGAAGCAGTCCTGTCCCTGTGGAGGCTTCCAATCAGAACCTGACCCTGCGTGACACAGGGCCTGGGCTCCTCAGGACCCTGAGGCACGGGTGTGAGCTGCCCTACGCCCACGCCCAGGTTCCCACTCACAGAAGCTGCAGATTAATAAACCCGAGTGGTTTTAAGCCATTCAGTTCGTGATGACGTGCGCTGCAGCGGTAGATTGGGAAAAGCACTGAACCGGGAAGATCGCAGGCAGCACCAACCCAAGCTCTGGGGCTCAGTGAGGCCGCAGCGGGACGTGGCGTGGCCCCCACATTCGTGTGTGGGAAGGAAGCCTGATCCCCAGTATGATCGGTCAGGAGGGGGCCTGATGGCTCAGGAGAGGCGAGGGGTCAGGGGAAGAAGCCTTCCTGTGTGGGTTATTGGGGTGACAGTGGGTTGTTATTAAACATGTACTTTGTTGCTCTGCAGGCACCATGTTCCCTTCCCTTCCCTAGTGAGATAATGCAGAACTCGATAGACACTGTTGTCATGCCTGGGGTGATCCCTGCCTGCAGAATCATCAGCCAAATGAGCTTTTGTTATTTATAAATCACCCAGTCCATGGTATTTTGTTATGGTAACAGAAAGTGGACTAAGACCACTACAATCACCTTCCTTACAAGATCATTTGTTCTGCAACAAGGAAGGGGATTGCTATGATTCATAGCTAGATGTCCCCTTGCTCTGCCCAAAAGCTCATGCACTCACAGGTGTGGAGGTGATTGGGTCACGAGAGCATCATGTTTATCACTGGATGAGCCCACTGATGAGTTTATAGCTGAATAAGATGCTGAGAGGCGAAGGCTGATTGGAGGAGGTCGGTCTCTGGGGCGTGGCCTGATGGGTCTCTCTCCCTCCTCCTCCCTTGATCCCTCTCTGCTTTCTGCCACCATGCCATGAGCTGTGTCTCCTCTGTGATGTCCCTGTCCCATGTCACCCTGCCTTGGAGCCAGTGGATCAAGGACAGGAACCTCTGCAAACTGTGAGCCAAATAAACTTTTCCTCCTTTAACTTGTGGGTGATGGGTATTACGTCCCAGCAATGAGAAAGTAACTAAGACGAGGATTAAGAGATAGAGGGAGGGCAGTGGGAAGGGAAGAGGGTGGGAAAAGAATTAAGATGTGTTACGTACATGTACCAATTCCCCGTGGGGAATGGGACCAGTAGTGCTACACACATACGCTAAGAAAAATAAAAGTTAAGTAAAAGAAAGTGTGACTCAGTAAGAACTTTTTCAATGACACAAAAGCCATACGATGTGTTCATTATCCTGTGTTTTTAGAATATGCAAAAACAAAGAAAATAGGAAACTTTAAATGCATTTTTGTTACTGGCAAAATAAAACTCTCAAAGCAAAAAAAATGACCTGGTGATCAACTGTGCGACTGAGTACACCCTTCGGAGATGTCCCTGCCTGTACGGTCAGAACCTTTGATCTATGAGTCGCAGAAACCCACTCTGACCAGCTATAATGAAAACACGATGTGTTGCTTTGCTTACCTGAGCAAGGACATACCAAGAACCCAGCCGCAGGTGTTAGAGAGCTGTAACTGGCCCTTTCTGGGGCACATGTCCAGTGTGAGGTCCCGTCACCGCCTGCAGGGGAGCAGGGCGCTTGCAAGGGCTGGCTTGAACTGCGAGGGAAGGAGGCAGGAATTACCCTGGGGAGCCTCGCGGTGCACAGCCTGCTAACCAAAAGAAAATGGGATTGTATGTGTGTATCCCGAAAAGAACAAGGAGGTTACAGGACAGCAAAACAGTAGCTGGCATCCTGCTTTCCACCCAGCATCTCATTAAAATCCTGCTTCCAGCTGTGCACAAATTTCCCTCCAAGAGAAATTCTGATAAATATGGAGTATCAAGATCTCATAATTTTAGTGATCTGAAAGTTTTATTTTGACATAATCCATTTTCATAGGCATGGAAGAGGACAGATAGATGGATTCTGGTGAGCTGAATGCACTTGTGACCAGCGTTCAAATCACGATCCTTGACCAACAGTGGAGCCTGGCTTGGAAGGTCTTTGTCTTACTGATTTATGAAAGTTCTTTACATATTCTGGATATGAGCAATTTGTCCACTGTAACTGTTGAAAACATCTTCTTCAACTTTCCGGTTACTTTTTTCACTCTGGTGTCTTTTGATGAACAGAGTTCTCAATTTTAACATAATCCATAGATCTTTTTCTTTCCTTTAGTGGTGTGTGTGTGTGTGTGTGTGTGTGTGTGTGTGTTCTGTGCAAGCATCACTGCCAGCTGTGCACAGCTAATTTCAGCCATGCTTTATCCTATCTCAGTGTTGCTTTAGGGACCGAGGATCCGGGTGACTTACCAGGTTGATGCTTCTGTGACTTTTGAAAGAGACTTAACTTTTCGGTTTGGGGTAGAACCCAGTAGCCCACCAATGTGCCCTGTGAAATATTTTTGCCTTACTTTGTAGTTACCTCTTAACCCCCAAGTTTGGAGGAAGCATATTCTTTACCCTACTTTTTTTCTTTTTTCCCAAAAGACAGCTTAGCCTAAAGGGGAAAGGCACCGTCTACCCCAGGGGCTTTTGTCTGAGGCTGTTGGGTAGCAAACCCCTGTCTCTGATCCTGCGCGGCCGAAGTTGGAAACTCATTCCTGCCGTGCCAGTGTAATGATGTGGTTGTGAAAAGCAGGCGACGGCAGTAAGTGTAACAATTAGATGACACAGCGCCTACCATGTGCCAGTATTTATAGAAAAGCCCGTGGCCCAGCACTGCGGCAGCCCTGGGCTTACTGTCTCCCAGAGGAGACGGGAAAGCGTCATAAACGAGCAGAACTTTTTACGGCCAGAGCTAATTCACCAGGGAGCAAACGCATTTTTGATTGCCCGGTGAACTTTTTTTTTTTCTGTCCCCTCATACAGTTCTTCCAAAGCACAGCAAAAGGTTTTATAAGGTTACATACAAATGGCAAAACCAAGCCAGGCCTCGGAGCCAAATACATGGAAGGTGCAGAGGCCGAACGCGTCTCTAAGGTGAGTGCAGCATTGGGCGCCCCCCGCAGCCTGCGGCTCTGTCTCAGTCCGCGCAGGGTCTGACTGCCTTCCTCACCGATTATCTTGGGAGGCTCATGACGCTTCCAAATCCTGCCTGGACTGAAATTATGTTAGAGACCCGGTCAGCAGTTCTGCCAGAGCGGCTTTACAAGACCTGCTGGGAAACCTGTCTGCTTACTTCGTAATGTTATTTTTAAGCAAATGTGACTTTATCCTTCTCAGGATGGGACTGCGCCATTGAAGCCTTCAGATTGTATCTAAAATCTCCACCGCCCTCCCAGGGAGATTGGCATCGGTTAAGCTATTTACACAAAGTGCCTGGAGGTGGGGTTGCCAGAGTTGGCCAAAACAGCAGCAGCCACAATAGGATGGGGCACCCAGTTAAATGTGAATTTCAGACAAAAATCAATTATTTTAGTATAAGTTATTCTCATGCTTACATTAAATTTGCCTTTCTTTTTCTGTTTGAGACAGAGTCTCACCATGTAGTTCAGGCTGGCCCTGAGCTCACTTTGTAGCTCAGGCTGGCCTCGAACTCCCAGTGATCCCCCTGCCTCAGCCTCCTGAGTGCTGGGATTATGGCTGTACACCACCACATGCGGCTTTAAATGCACATTTAACTGGGCACTGTACTTTGTCTGGCAACCCTTCCCCAGGTGCCGAAGATTATTCTAGAAGCTTCTTTTGAAGTCGCTTCAGAAACCACTTTGTATAATGGTAGTATAGTTGTCTTATAGTGGAATCTCTCAAGATGACTGTCTTGAAAGGGGGTGGCCTTCTTTACATGTTGAAATTATGAGATTCTGTTTGTTTTTTAAGGGTTCACCTTATCTTACTGTCAGATTTCTTTTTCTTTTTGTTTGTTTTTTGTGTTCTCTAAAAATCGAAGAATGAATTTTAGGAACAATGGAGATTAAGAGTAGAAATATTTATTGAGAGAAAGAAAGCTTTTGTCTGAGAGAGAGACAGAAGGGGTCCCAGGTGGGTTTCCACTTATGTCAGATTTCACAACAGAGCCCTCACCCCAAAAGAGCACAGCTCCTTAGTTAACAAGCATAAAAATATGTGGGTTTCATTAACGTTCATTATTTATTGACTTTGACTCTGATCTTTTAAGCTAGCAAATGAACAGTTCCTTGTACCCTTTCCAAAATCAACCTACGTTTATTTTATATGAGCTCGGCCAACTGGTTTTTCTCAATACTAAAAGGAACAATTAGTTTTAAAAATAGGAATTTGTGTTACCACAATAAGAAGCGGGGAAGGAGATTCCCTCCTGAAGTCGGGCTCACGAGGAACTGGTCTTTGCTGTTTGCCTGGCATTGTGGGAAGGGGGAGGTGTGGGAGTGTCTGAGGGAGCCTCGGGTCCTCGAGGCTGGTTTTTTAACTGTTCTCTGGTAATTTCCACCTGCCATTTCAGAGCCCAAGCAGTAAAACACGCAAGCACATACTCGGCTCATGGAGTGGAGAGGGCTCGGGCCGTGATGTCTAAGAACAGGTATTTTTGTTCCAAGGATCTTAATAATGCTTATTACACAGTCTATTCTCCTGACACAATATACTGTCTGTACTGCTCGGACTCAGTTTTTATTATTAACTAATTTATGTTTTCAGTAGTTTCAGTTCTGTTTTTAAAAAGGAGAAAATACTTTTCCATAGGAGAAAACGAATGGAACGATTTTGCTAGAAGTCAGGAAAGGCAATAAAGAATATTTTTCCTCATTCTATCAATAAAGATGTCTAAAGCATTTAGGTTTTCTTGATCAGCCAATTTTTTTGCTTGTTCCCAAAGAATTGTGTATCATGGTTAAAAAGTGAGGTTAGGTGGAGAATTGTTACTGCTTTTGCAAACCTGAGTCACAGCCTGAGGGGGGTTGGAGAATAGTAGGGGCGTTAGGGATAAGAGGCCTGCTGTGAAGTTCAAAGAAAATCAAAAGCAAGTAAAGTAGAAAAGTCATTATCAACTCCAGGAAAAGCATAAAGTTACATAAGGACATCCATTTGTTCTTCTTCTTCCTCCTCCTCCTCTTCTTTTTCCTTTTGAGGCAAGGTCTTTCTTTGCACTTCAAGCTGGACTTGAACTCACTTTGTAACCCAGGTTGGTCTCAAACTCTCAGCAATCCTCCTGCCTCAGCCTCCTGAGTGCTGGGATTATAGGCGTGCACCACCATGCCTGGCTCCATCAATTTCTTCTTTGTCCACTCGGTGATTTAGATATGGATGATATTTAGGCAGTCAAAATAAAATGTCTGCAAATATTTTCTCTAACAGAGATGGTGACACAGCTCTATTGGAGGAAAAGCACATGAAGGCAGGGAAAGGAGGGGGTGGGTAGCGGAGCAGAATCATCAGTTTCCCTCTTACTAAGCAGACAGAAAATACCTGAGCTTTCAGGCCCTCACAGGCACCAAAGTAGTGATGAGGAGATGCAAATGTTAGTTATCTTGACTTGATCAGTATGCACATATTATTTTACATGTGCATAACATACTACACATATTATATATGTGTATTAAATTGCACTCTGAATTCCTTAAGTATATACAATTATTATGTGTTAATCAAAAATTTTAAAAATGTCCAAGGAAGTAGAAATATAAATTACCTTCATTTGATCATTGCATACTGTACAAATGTGTTGATGATCACATCGTGCTCTATACATTTGCACAATTAAAGCACCAATTTTCTGAGTATAAAGGCACATGCTTGGGATGTAGCTTGGGGAGCCCGGCATGTGTGGGGCTCTGGCTTCAATTCCTAGTACTACAAAAGTAAGCAAGCAAACAAATGAATAAAATACAAATAAGTAAATAAATAGACAAAAAGTAAGGAAGTGAGGAAGGAATGAATGAAAGAAGAAGGAAAGGAAGCAAGAAAGAAACAAAGAAACAAACAAAGATACTCAAGCTTGAAAACATCATGAAATAGCTGCACTATATAGTTAGGCAGAAACATGGAGGTCAGTACTGGAATAACATAGCTAAGAGATTATAGAGTATTTATTTTGAAGAATCAGAGGTGAGGACACTATTATTTTGGCTAAAATCTTGTACTATGCCTTGGGTTTTGCTCATGTAGATGTAATAGGTGAATCCGTTTAAGTTCTTAATATCATGGACTCCCCAAAACCAAGATCCCAAGAAAACCAATATCAAGTGTAAAAAGGTAAGGAAACAAAGGGAGAGGGTTATTTGGGGGAGGATGGGATCTATTCTTTGTTCCAAGGAAGCTTTTAAGGAAGTGAACTTTAAGAGCACAACTTGATCATAAAGATGAGACTTTCTACGTTGCAATCTCAGTGACGATATGAGAGTGACTCTAGATCCTCTCTAGCTTGTAGTTCAGGCTGGCCTTTGAGCTCACTACGTAGCCCAGGCTGGATTTAGACTTGCAGTGACCTTCCTGCCTCAGCCTCCCAAGCACTGGGACTTCAGGCTCATGCCATCATGCCCGGTTAAGCATTACCTCTTGAAGGCTGTGAGGCAGAGGCCTTGACAGAACTGACATTTCCAGTCTCTCTAGCGTGGTTTTCCCACAGACAAACACGAGAGTTAAATTTCAAGGCTCCCCGGCCAGGCCCTTTCCTGAACTCCTGGCAGCCTGGGAGCCTCAAGCTTCCTTTGCTTTGGACTTCACCTCTCCAGGAAGCGAAGTGTCTGGGAATAGCTTGTGCTAGGGACAGATTTGCCAGAGAAAGCACACAGGGTGCCAGGAAAAAGAAATTAGGTGGACAACAGGCTTAGCACAGGGAGTGGGGCTTTGCAAATATTCTGAACCCTGGAGGAAAGGAAAGCTCTCAGTCAAGGGACCTTAGATTGGGCTACCTGTGCTTTCTACACAGGTAATGAAATCCCTCCAAATGCAGGAATGTGGAAAGAAGCCAGGGCTAGCCTGGCCGCCTTTCTTCCATCTGTGCCAGTTGACGTTTCCCCAGGAATCAGTTATCCTTTGGCGCCGAACACCCACTAGCCGGGGAAAGTTCCAACTCACCACCTGGCCCCGGGAGCCGCCCCTAAGAGAACGGAGGAGATGGATACCTGCAGGGGCAGTGGGCGGGACCCCTGCGCTTGGGAGATGATTTCCTTTGCACTGGTAGAGGAAAGGCAATGCCACGTGCTCACTGTCTGCCACTGGCCTTTTGGGTCTTAGCAGCTCTGAGCCCATTCACTATGGTAGAACTGAGGCAGGAGATTAGGGCGAGGCAGACTGGCTGGGAATGTGGGCGTGACCTGCGAATTGCACAGTTTCAGGGTACGTAGGTGGAGCGGCTCCCAAAGCCCTGCACATGGACTCTTGCTTTTGGGTAGGAGGGCCTAGACCCCACGTCAGCCTGAGGGGAGGGCGATGCACAAAGGACAGCCAAGACGCAGCCGGCCGCTACCATGTTCCTTTACGGTCCATCACTGTACTGCACTTTTCTACCTTTCTTTGGCCAAATTTGCTCTGCATAGCTCATTTCTTTTTCTGCCTTCTATAAATGTAAAACCTTGCCACCTTTTGCACTTGTCTTGACCAATTCTTTGTTCATGATGGAAAGAATAGAAGGAGATTCCAGCACCCTAATACCAGGCAGCAAAACTAGCTGTCTCCTCTACACTGCCACAGAGAGCCCTGGACCACCCACTTGCCAGGCAGGATCTCCTGGGCTTTTCTTAAACCTGAAACACAAAGTCACTGAAATACGTGTCTGCCTTGAGGTAGGCATCGCACGCACTGGCATTCACCATGATTGTATTGGATGAATGCAAAGGTCATTTGCAGCATGACTTTTCCAGATGTGTATTATACAGAACAAAAGTGCCAGGGCTGGGTGTATGTGCTAACTACCACCAAATAAAATAAGCAGCAACAATTCTTATGGATGATATTCTGCTATTATATTGAAAAAATTTTTTTCCTCACTAACTCCAGTCTCCATAACTAGAATATAAGATTGCCGAAGTCGAGAACTGTGAGCATGGAGCCTGGGTAGATCTTATTTAATATCTGCTACACCTGTGAGGACAGATACACTTTCCTGTTTATACAGAATGT
This sequence comes from Dolichotis patagonum, assembly GCA_004027295.1. NCBI lineage: Eukaryota > Metazoa > Chordata > Mammalia > Rodentia > Caviidae > Dolichotis > Dolichotis patagonum. The sequence goes on along the minus strand of PVJX010004136.1, from coordinate 75,766 downwards.
CAAGGAACATCTACCACAAAAACTTGGGTTAAACTAAGGCAATGTGTGTAACTTTTTTTGAAAAATTATTGGGTTAGGCAAAAATCTGTCTTGGAAAGCACTCTGTCCTCCCAGAGGGAAAAGGGCCACAAATATATACAACAATTAATAAAACAACAAAATCTAACTTTTGGAGCCTTTACTATACCCCAAGAACTGCTTTAAGCACCCAACCTGTGCTCCTCTGATCTAAATATCATTCTTCTGATCACAGACATCTCAGCACCACCCTAAAATCTCATCTTGTGCTCAAAACGTAGATTATTTCCACGATTTATGCAAACAGGTTGACGTGGTCACTCTACAGTCCTAGCCAAGCACACTTGTGTATTCGTCTGAAAGACTTTCAGGAGACAGGTGATTTACTGGAACAAAGGGGTTGTGTCCTTATCACAGAATTGGGACTTCTGTGTGGCACAAGGTGAAATGCAGAAGGACTAAAGAAACCTTTTCTAAGGGTTTGAGATTTTGAAACTAAGAGGCTGCTGTGACATTGGACTTGTTCACCAGAGGGGATTCTTTAGGCACCTTCCTGATAGGCTTGTCTTGGAGAGGCGGACTGCACACACAGGCCGGGAGGAAGGTGGATACAGCCCGGAGCACACAGGTCACCTCCCGGCCGTGTAGACACACTCCTCAGAGATTCTCCAGTGTTTCCCGAGAACCAAAGCTGGTTCACAGCGACAGGGAGAAGCCAGCCCATCACCCCACCCAAGCCAGAAGGGCGGGAGCTGAGGGGACGCTTGTGGTTCTGCCTCCCACCAGCCAGACTCCCAGGACGCCGGCGCCAATGTGATCCGGAGACCAGGTCTCTCCACGCTGCCAAGAAACAGAGGAGTCACCGCAAGCAAGGGAGCATGACAGGGTCTGGCACTGTGGAGAAAAGAATCATCAAAAGACTACTAGGGGGGAAAACAGCCCCACCATTTAGAATGGATTCCTGATGTTCAGGAGTGATTCTACCCCCAGGCCAGAGTGGAGAATAGAGACTGCAGAGAAAACGACTCGGTCGACGTTGGCAGAAAGGAGAATCAGGATTCGGAGGTAGGAAACCCTGCCCTTCCATTTAGGGAAGGCGTAGAAATTCAGTTCCCGAGGGAGGGCCCCACTGCAGCCAAATGGAGTGCAGGTTTAGGACTTCCAGTATAACTAAAATATATACATATCTATCTATCTATCTATCTAATATATGGCATTTCAAAAAAGTGTTTGAAAATGTTAGCAAAAATTCATAATCAGTGGGAGCCAGTGAACTACACATCTTGTGAAAAGATTGGCTATGTTATTTAGTATGAGCTCCCCATATGCAAAGATATGGACAACCATTTGGAAGAAAACAAGAGACAATATCACAGATAGTGAAGATCTCTGGTTGCCTAGCTTTGAAATTCATGCTTTCTTATGTCCCATTCTGTTCTGTTTTGTTGTTTTATTTTACTCCCTTTTAAAATAAAATAAAAAAATTTAAAAAAAAATCATAATCACAACCTTCCCATCACCATTGTCATCTTTGCGCCTTTCTTGCCAATGTTTATTCTCACTCCTTTACTGTAACCATAGTCATTAAACATTCGTGTTTCTGTTTTTCCAAAACCCTCCTTCCTGTGCCAAGATCTGTCCTGCGTGACACGATGGCACTGTCCCCACAGAACTCGCATTCCAGGGGTAGGACAGGGTACGCAATCGATGTGTGACGTATTCTCGTTAACCAGGATAATCCGCTTCTCAGACAGGCCCTCCCGGGATGAGTTACTGTGGCTGAGATGTACTTTACACGAAGTTCAGCAGGAAAACACTTTTCTCCCTCTCGTGCCCCCCAATTAACACCGACTTACATTAAAACGGCATCAATCATTAAAATAGCTGTAATTATCCCACAAGCGAGCAGCTCTCTTGTGTCATCTATGATACTCAATGCGTGTACATCGTTCGATGTTTCAGACAAAAGAGAAAAGATAAACAGTGAAGACGCCGGTGAGGATCGCACACGTGATCACTTCCTGAGAGCTTCAGAAACACCGAGGTGAAGCGTGGTCGCCCATCGCTGAATGGGTTCAACGGCCTCCTAGGCTCGGAAATTCCAGATCCACTCTGCAGGGAGAACCACGCCACAGCAGTGAAGCGATCCACGCGCCCCTGTCCCGAGCAGGGCTGGACGGCGTCAGGGGAGGCAGCGGCAGTGCAGGAAAGAGGGCTGGATAAGGAGCAGGGGTGCTGTGCGGAGGGGAGGGGCGGTGGTGCCTGGGACCTTTCGGAGCCTCTGTAGCTCTTATCTTGGTGGGGTTGACATACAGGCGACGCCTTGATGGGCACAACCCTCCCCCCTCGTCTCACGCATTTTCTTCTTCTCTGAAGACTTTGCCAGTCAACCATCTGCAGGGCTGTCCCCTGTTCCTTGGTAATGGCCAATCAGAATGTGTCCTGCATTGCAGGGGAAGTGACAGGAGATTGGAGTCAGTGTCATAAAACATTTTTTTGCCAAACATAAGCAATCTCAGAGATTTAGAAAGAGCGACTGTTAGGCTGAGTGTATCGGAGTCCATTGTCAAATTTAACCTGTCTTATTTTGTAGTCAGCACCTTTACCCTTTAGGACTTCAGCAGTTAGATACAAGGCTCATGAATGCAAAGCAACAAACATAAAACAAGCCCCAAAGAGCAAAGCAAATACAATCCATACAGCAGACTTGAACTAGGACACAGAGCGACCAGGTTAATGGAAGCCAGTATTTCTGCCAAACAAGCTTCATTCTGCCAGGAAGAATACTTACGGGTCTGTTCTTGTAAACCAGTGTGAATTTCCACTTGGGAGAAAGCACACAGTTTACCAAGGTCAAGACCAAGAGTTAGAGGTTATAACTCCTTTAGGATCTCAGGTGTCCACACAGAACTGTAAACAGCTTTGCACACAGCGTGCAAGTACTAATGTCCGGTTTACTAACTACAAACATACAATTTTGAGCAACACTATCTCTTATCAACCAACAGGAACATGGCTTTTGCCAATTACAGTATTATAAGCAATGTATGTGGTCACAATTTAGCAAAACAATTTAGTTATGTTTATAGCATATTAAGACCAGACCCACAGAGTGCATTACAAATGTGGTCACATTTTTAAAAACAAGGAAAATCGCATAATAGCTTATGTAGCCAGAATCATAAAGCAAAAATTTATAAACCGCTATATATTTAAATGAACTTCCTGAGATTTAGGTGTCTTACACATTTAATCCTAACAAGACAGTAGAGAATGCAAGAAACTATTTTGACAGATTTAAAACCTTTTTAAAGCCGGGCGTGGTGGCACACACCTGTAATCCCAGCATTTGGGGGTCTGAGGCAGGAGGAATGCTATGAGTTTGAAGCCAGCCTGAACTGCATAGTGAAACTCTGCCTCAAACAAACAAACAAACAAACAACAAAAAAACCCCATTTTTAAAGTTGTGTTGTAAATTTTGCTAAGGAAAGAGCGAGATCAATATCTTAAGCCTATTGTTTTAAGGAAAGATACTAACACTGCCAGTGTGTATCGCACTTTAAATCTTTTGATGGGCATCTTTTGTAAAATATTTTTCTTGGAACAAACTATCTCTAATAAGAAATGTTTCACTCAAAAGTCATACTGTTAAAATCTATGATCAATTTACAACCAAAATATCACCTTCACATTATTAAAAAGTCATGTCATTCCACACATAGGTTATTAGTAGTTTTAAAACTCGAATCGTTACCTCATATTTGTGTCTAGTGTCATACTGTACTGTATGCAAGTGCTGTACATCTGGAAGAAACATGTAACATACACGAGGTGGGAAAAGCCCAAACTCTTTGATTCTGAATCTTAGAAGGTTTTCTATAAAAATAAAGTAAGTTGAAAAACATGGTTTTAAATTATTAATTTAAAAGGCTGGATAGTAAAATAATAGTGTTTCATTTATTACAGAGAAGCAAGCAAGCATTTTAGCACTTCTTAAAATTATTAGCATTATGTCACATAAATAAACCCATTAATAAACCAGGTAAGTCACAGCTATTAACCCTTTGTAGCAAGATTTTTTTTTGCCTTAAACCAACTGTTACTACAATATTAAATGAGTTTTGCTTATACAAATTTTTAGCTTTAGCATATCTTAAAATGATGAACAGATACAATCCTCAGTAACTTTGAGAATTATTATTTAAAGTGCATTTTTAAACTTGATCTGTAATTTGACAAAAATCCCCATTTTTAGATATTCACTGCCACTCTAGAATTGTTTCTCTGAAACTTACTGAAGGATCAGATATCTTTTGATTTTAGTCAGTGTTATACATACATAACAATCTATTAAATACATGCGATGGAGTCCCGTACATCACTTACACATTTTAAGAAGCAAAGAATACACTTAAATATCTTTAGCATTTTCATTTAATTACAAGTCCAATGTTTATTGACATATTTATCTAATTTTTAACAGTTTGTCTCTACACTGTTCAGAAAATGTAAAATATGACAAATGCAAGTTAATTTCTCCAAACAATTTTTATTTTACTTTAGTACCAGTGATGGAACCCACGACCTCGAACTTGCAAGGCAGGCACTTACGCCATGGAGCTAAATCCCGCCTTACAATTTTTATTTTTAGTTGAGGAAAAAACTTTCAAAAGTTGTAGTCAATACTTGGAAACTGCATCTACAAGTACTGCAACAGACTGTTATTTAAGAATCCTTGGAGGGTTTTCTGGGGTTATGGAACTTGAATATTTACATTGAGCCCAGAAATCATTTTTTAACCAAAACCTCATGTTACCAAAGGCAAACTATCCTGGATAATAAGGATGCCCATAAATGCACCCACCTAGAGGATCATATGAAGAATTTTACTAGTCATAGACACTGTCTTACTTTTCTCATTGCTGAGACAAGATACTCAACACCCAAAGTTACCGGTAGAAAGGTTTGCTTTGGCTCACGGGTTTTGGAGATTTCAGCCTACAGTCAGCAGGCTCCCATGCAGGGTGGTGTGGCCGAAGGGCACCTCCGAGAGGAAACAGTCCACGGCAGGGTCGACAGGAAGTGGTGGCAGCAGCCTCCCTTTCCCTTTTATGCCATCCAGGCTACAAGGCTTTGGGTGGCTCCACCCGCACCCAGAGTGGGCCGTCCTATTCACACCCAGGGCAGTGCTCAACCAATCAGCGGACTCATTCAGCTCATCACAGCTTTAGTCCACATACACACTCCCTGCCTGGGTCCAGCCGCCTCCGAAAAGCCCCACCTATGAGTGTATCAGGCTTTGGTGCAACACCTAGATTTAAAATGGCCAAGTTCAGAATTCTAAACAATCCACAACATAAGGGGGAGAAATACTTGTTCCATATCAGCACCTTCTGGCTTCACGGCTCCAGGGTTGTAGAAGTGACTCCCCACGTACAGGGAGATGTAGAAAATGAGGAGGAAGTGCGGCCCGCCTAGACAGTGTGTACTCACTAGAAGGGAATGCACAAGACAGCGCTGTCTGTTCCTCCTCCTAGACACAGCAGGAAAGCTCCAGGTGGCTTTCATTAGATTACGTCTAGCAACCAGAAGCTTCTGCTGCTCCCGCTTCTCTGCTGGGACGAGCCACAGCGGGTGTCCATCACCGAAGCCAACGTCCACTGAGCTGAATAACCGAGCAGGAGCTGTGGCCACTCTTGCTGACGAAGGCAGTCCTGGGACATTATGGAACGAACCAGTCCCGAAACTGCTGCAGTCATGACACAGAGACACGACGCGGATGGGAAGCCTGGGGCCTTTCGAAGCCAACGTCCACTGAGCTGAATAACCGAGCAGGAGCTGCGGCCACTCTTGCTGACGAAGGCAGTCCTGGGACATTATGGAACGAACCAGTCCTGAAACTGCTGCAGTCATGACACAGAGACACGACGCGGATGGGAAGCCTGGGGCCTTTGCCTGCTCCTTGGTAAAAGCAGCATTTGCACTTTCTTCCCTCCCCGCAGACAGTCAGTAACTGGAAAGCCATTTTTGCTGTGAGCTATAACTCTTTTAACTGATATCTAGCAAAATACTGCCTCAGCACAGTTTTTGCTAATATTAGATGCAGCCTTCGTACATAACATTCTGAGAAGCTAAGCAATTTAAGCTTTTATACAAAAGAAGGCCCAGCCAGTGTTACATAAATATGTGCCACATTATCTCAAAGTTCAACCAACTCTGATTTCCAAGAGTCTTTTAAGGTCCTAGCAAATTCTTTCTGGGTGGTGCGCACTCTTGTAAGCACTCAGGAGGCTGAGGCAGGAGGATCCCTGTGAGTCTGAGGAAGCCTGGACTATTTTTTTAAACCTTAGTAAAGCTGAAAATATTCTTTTAAATTTCAAACACCTAAAATGTAATTCTGATCGGCTAACATAGGCAATATTCATGCTAGGAGTTTTGGGGGCACATTTGTTACAGCTTTCAAGATGTTTTCTTAAGTTATGAGAACAAAAAGTCATTTGGGTTTATGCCCTATTACTGTTTTTTGTTTGTTTTTGAGACAAGGGCGCATTATGCAGTTCAGTCTGGTCTTGAACTCACTAGGTACCCCTGGCTGGCCTAGAACTCATGGCAATCCTCCTGCCTCAGCCTCTGTGCAGGGATTCCAGGAACGCACCACATGCCCAGCTATGCTTTCTTAACTATTGAAAGCTCCCATTTTTAGATTGACCTGGTACCATCTAAACAATGGATAAATGCATGTATACATATAGACATTATATTTAATATGCACACATGAACAACCACGCATAAAACAAAGACTTATATGGAACGTTTATGAGCTTTTAAAAGGTTACTCTCTTGCTTTCACCATCCTATGCAATACGTAATTCTAACTTTGCATATCTGAAGGTAGAATTCCTGGTTGCAGTAAGGTAAGAATATATATCTCAAAGTAGACTTCTTGCCCAGTTAAGCTGAGTTTGACTTTCTTGACCTTTTGTGTGTGTGTGTGTGTGTGTGTGTGTGTGTGTGTCTTCTTACAGGTCTGTCAATTTAAAAACTCTTGTCTCTGGATTTTAAGACATTTTTCATTGTGTTAAAATTGAGGCATAGCCAGTCGCAAGTTTATACATCTTATCCCAAGGCTCTGTTGCTCAAAGCCTCTAGTATGAAAAAAAAGAAAACCAGTTTAGGAATAATACTTCCCATGGAGGGAAACACAGAGTCAAATTTCTCCAGCAAACAAAAGTCTTGAAAAACACATTGAAACACAACTGGCTTAGAATGAACTGAGGACTGTTAGGCAAAATAAGTGGAAATTAAAATCCGGATGAACTCATCAAGCTAAGTAGCTGTGTGGTCAGTGGTGCGAGGGCTCCGGCCCGTCCACGTCACTGTTCCAGGACGCAGCTATGGGTGTCATCCGGTCCAAGGGCCTCCAGAGAGTCTTCCCGAGGACAGCTCCATGAATCAGGGAACCCTGGCAGACGCATGCAGGCTGTGCTGTCCCCGTGTTGTTAGAAAATCCTTTTCTAAGTCTTCTAGCACCTTCCTAGGGACTTGCAAAGTAGCGCAAGCACTTTTATTCCTGAGCAGTTTAGGACAGAGCTTCTCAAATACACCAGCGGCGTCCCTAGCCTCTTACACTCTCTTGGTCTAAACTCTCCTTTTTTTGAGAACCTTGAACTCCATGTTGGCTCACAAGAAGCCCCACACGGCCAGTGTAACTACACGGTGCAGACAGCCTGCTGCTCCCCCGAGGGTAAAGGTGCTCGGCTCTGTGAGGAGAAACGCACCTCAAAGCAGACCAAAGCACAAAGCGCTTCAAGCCAAAACAGCTTTTTCTACCTCCAAAGGTCTTTGTCACGCCAGTCTCTGCGTGACCTTCAGCAGGTCCAAAATGGTCCCCATCAGTGAAGGTCCTTACCTCACCCAAACGACACGGACGAGTTAACCTAAGAGAACCTAAGTGGAGCCCTGGGCAGTGAGACAGAGGCTCCCCGTGTGCGCTTCCAGTGGGAAACCAGGACGAGCTCCTCAGCTCCCCAAGACACCTTTCCCCTTCGCCCACAAAAGCGTTTACAGCAGCGAATGCAGGAGCAGGGGTGGGGTGGTTAACAGATGGCAAAGTGTCAGCAGCTGCTGGAGCTCCCCTGGGGTCACACTGACCACAAGCAGTGAGTCACTCTTCCCAAGAGACTGTCAGGACACAGTCAGGACTCCCTCTTGGGGGAGGGACTTTTGTCCCTTCAAGGTTGTCCAAACCGTCACCTGCCTTTCGGGTTCACATGCCCAAGGTCCTCTGCTCCTCATGGGCTAAACCAATGGAGGCCACGAGTTTTGGTGAACAGGGAGGAATGGATTCACTCGCTGCTCGCTCTGAGGAGATGGAGGGGCTCTCTGAGGACAGGTGGGCAAGGGTCTTGCCTAGTCAGGAAGAGGGAGGGAGTGCAAGGGGACAGTGGACCTGCCCAGGCTTCTACAAGCCCTCTCGGGACCCGAAGTCCCCCTTTCTTGCCCACGGGGTGAACTTGGCCTTGATCTGGGTCAGCGTCTTCAGATCCAGTCCTCTCCTCTTGGGCAGAGGAGAGCAGGATGGGTGAGCCGTTTATGCCCTGGACCCGAGGAAGTTTGGAAGCCACTTGTCTCTAGAGGAAAAAACCCAGTTTTTTCTCTTTCTTTCTTCCTTCCTTTTTTTCTTTTAATTTTTTTTTTTTTGTCTTTTTGAGACAAGATCTCACTATACAGTTCAGATTGGTTTTGAACTCACTTTGTAGCCCAGGCTGGCCTCGAACTCCTGCCTCAGCCTCCTGAGTGCTGGGATTACAGGCGTGCGCCACCACGCCAGGCTCCAAAACCAAACTTTTAAAGCCCCATTTTGCAATGCCATTTACATTCCTCATCTGAAAAACGGAGATAATTCCTATTTCAAGGATGATGGTAAGAGCTACCAGTTAATGGGAGAGGAGCTGGCAGGCCTCCAGTCCCCGCGTAGAAGTGTCATTGTCTATGTTGCAGCAATTAAGGGCTGTCTGGGGCCAGACAGGCTGCAGGCCATTGGAAAAGCCAGGCTCCCGCCCGTCTCTCATAATCGCTTCCCTGTAAGGACTATGATCTCAGCTCACGGCTGCCGTCTCGGAATCACCCATTAACCTGTCACAGAAGACAGCCCGAAAGCTCCGGGCATATCTGGACTGTTGGACTGAAGCGCTTCCCTTACAGGCGTGACAAGTGCCCTTCGACCCACACCATGCACCCTGCTTATTTAAATGCTGCGCCCCGAGAGAGTTGGGTGTCACTGGATAGAATCGGCTGGGCTCAGGGCGCTCCCTGCGGCTTCGCTGCCTGGTGGCGGAAGGCTCCTCGGAGAGGAGCCCGGGACACTCGGGCTGAGTCTGGCACTTGGCGAGCGCCCCAGGGCGCGCGTGCGCTCGCGTGGGTTGGGCTCCCCAAGAAGCCCCAGAGTTTGACGTTCCAGAGGCGACCACCTGCAGGTGCTGCGGCTGCCGCTGGCCGCCTGTGACCGCCGGGGGCGCCACGCGCCGCGCGCCCCGGGCGCAGGGATCCATCGCACGCGGCCGGCGGAGCGCTCAGGGCTCGGTCCCCGCGCGCCATGGGGCCGCCGCGCGCCATCGGCAGCTTCGGCGTCTGGGACTACCTGGTGTTCGCGGGCATGCTGCTCGTGTCCGCGGCCATCGGCGTCTACTACGCCTTCGCGGGCGGCGGCCAGCAGACCTCCACGGAGTTCCTGCTGGGCGGCCGCAGGATGACCGCCGTGCCCGTGGCGCTGTCCCTCACGGCCAGCTTCATGTCGGCCGTCACCGTGCTGGGCGCGCCCGCCGAGGTCTACCGCTTCGGGGCTGTCTACACCGTGTTCGCCATCACCTACTTCTTGGTGGTGGTTCTCAGCGCCGAGGTCTTCCTCCCGGTGTTCTACAAACTGGGCATCACCAGCACCTACGAGGTGAGGGGTGCGCTTGCGGGGCGGGGCGAGCTTGTGGCACATTGTCACCACCGCGGCGGAATGGCTCCTGGTGCCTGTCCTGGGAGAGACATAAAAATCTCCTGGGCTGAGGTGCTTCCAGAGCAGACACTGCGCTCCTGCTGGCCGAGGCTCTCTTTGATTTTTAGTCAAGGGGAAAGGTTTTTAAACTTTCGCTAGGAGGATTTGGGGTGGGCACCTCATTAGGATTTCAGCTCTTCCTTTTCTAAAGGAACAGCCTTGCTCAGGGGCCCCAGCCCCACCCACTGTCCAAGGAAAGGGATGGAGAATCCCAGGTACCCCAAAGATAAGGTGCAGGGAGCCTGCACCTGCTGGGAGGCCAGAGTCTGCTGCTCACTACCTGGGTGACGCAGCCACTTCGCTAACCCTTCTCGTCTCAGAAAGAAACGTCCATCGCCTGCCCCAGCGGGTAGCTGGGGAGGGTTTCAGGTGCCAACACGTGGCATTTGGAATAATGTTTAACTCAGGCTTGGCGCTGGACGAATGGTGCCCATCACTATCTGGGGATGGTAGAGGTCACCCCGTGATCACCAGAGAACCTCAGCGGTAAGATCTTTAAACAGCTCTGCTGTTTCTGCATAGCAAGGTGGTTGGTGGAAAACCACTTTTCCACTGCCGCACGCGTCCCCTGGACACAGCCTTCCTGCGGGACCCGGCTCTGTACAGGTGGTGGCCGATTTCTTCTGAGGAGCTGCTCAGTGGGGGGGGGTCCCCTCCCGGGAAGGGTGGGGCCCTCCCATTTGCTCTGTGGGGGCCCTCCCATTTGCTCTGTGGCCTCCGCACACCAGCCCTGGCCACCAAGCTCCACGATCACGACTGCAGTGATCTCCTCTCTGCTGGCCCGGGTGTGGGGACCCCAGTGTCTCATCTCAGGGCCTCTCTGGCGTTGAGTTTATCTCATGTCTGCTCCATGTTAGGCCCCTGGAAGGCGGTTTCCTAGTGAAGCTGGTTCAACTGGTGCTGGGGATAATGTCACAACAAACCTTGGTGACAAATTTGAGTTGGGCACTAGGGATGCCACGCAAGGCCAGGCATCCCTGGCAGAGCTGCTCCCTCTGGTCACTGTGCCCAGGAAGAGTTCAGCCATTACCCAGAAGTGCCAAAGCTGGGGCACCAGGCAGGAGGCAATTTCCACTGTGTTTCAAGGTGACAAATTGGTTGCCCTAGGCCAAAATGGCTGCTCGGCTGTTCTGCTTCTTTTTTTAAAAAATTATTGCAGTGTTTTAAAAAAATAATTAGTTTAGCATGTAAGAATGAGAAGGCATGGATGGGTATGGTGGTGCATGCCTGTAATCCCAGCACTTGGGAGGCTGAGGCAGGAGGATCACCTTGAGTTCAAGGCCAGCCTGAACTACACAGTGAGACCCATCTCAAAAAGACAATAAATAAATAAGGCAAATAAAATTCCAGATTCTGACTTCTTTGGAAAACTGGGAGAAATCGGTGACACTGGGCCCACATTTCCCACAGCACCCAGGAACTCCAGGGCACAGTGACGGCTCCCACTCGGTCGCTTTCTCTTCTGAGGCCCTCGGTGTGTTTGCATGGTTATCTGCTTACCGGTGGGGGGGCTTCTTCTCTGCAGTTTGCCTTTACTGCTTCCCAGGGAGTGTGCACACCGCTCCCTGGTGGCGCGTTGGTCTGGCTGGTGCCTCGCCTGTGTTAGCTCCTGTGCTACCTGCTGGGCCCGGTCAGCCGTTCGGCCTGTGAGCGTTGATCTGTGCTTCACCAACTCCAAAAGGTAGAAAGAGTTTGAAGAATCTGGCAAGAGACTCTCGGTGCTCAGAGCGGAACGCTGCGCCCTAGTTGCTGACCCGTGCCTCCAGCACGAAGATGTTTTCTCCCAGGTTTCCAGGAGGGCTGGGTTAGCAGGGGTCTAGCCGACAGGGGCAGAAAGCCGGCTGTTATGGAAAGCTGGGACACTGAGCTAAGGGCTTCACACGCGTTACCTGACTCAATACGCAAAAGCACCTCCCCAGGGAGTTTCCCTCGGAGGCTGACTTTGCAGACAGAGAAACTCAGAGTAAGTTAAGCCAGCGAGAGAGCTGGAAGCAAGGTGGACACGTGCCCAGCAGTGTCCTGGCCACTCTGGAAGGCTCTGCTGACCCTGTATAATCCCGAGCTGGGCTTAACGCCCATGCAGTGAGAACCAGGGAGGAAATACAGGATGCACAGACCTGTAAGCCGTGTCCAAAGCTGGGGCACCAGGCGGTCAGGGCCAGGCAAGGTGGGCAGCACACTGCGCCCCTTCCAGTCGGTCACGGCAAGGCCTTTCTTGCAGAATATGTTGCCGGTGTGTGGAGAGGTGGGGCCGTCCGCACAGAATGTGAAGTCTAAGCTTCTCGCTCGGATAGCAAGTCTCTCCCTGTTGAGGTTTGCATAGCTCAAGCTGATGAGCGTCTTAAACGTCTTTTATCGCTGCCTTCAGGACGTAGCTCCACAGGTGTCCAGCGGCTTCCAGACCCAGTTTAATTCATGGCTTCTTCAGAACCGTTTTGGATCCGGCTGAATCTGCGTGTTTGACCTGGGTTTCTCAGGGTCCTTTTTTATTTTTTATTTTTATTTTTGGTACTGAAGCTCAAACTCATGACCTTGCGCACTTGCCAGGCATTGTAGGGTCTTTTCATTTTTTAAAGCTTTTATTCATTTTGTCAGTGGAAGTTGAAGGGTCCATAAATTATTCAAGGTTCTGAGGACTATAGATGATCTCGACAGAGTGTAGGTGCTTATAGTTACACCGCAGTTTTGTTTGGACATTCTAAAACTACTTTTTAAAGCTGCCTACACAGCGACCTGGACTCGTAATTCAGCCTTTAGGTTGTTTCCTCTGTAGCTTACGGAGAGTTGAGAGAAGAGATTTCTTGGTTACTCCTTGAGTTGGTCTTGTGTGTGTTTAAACATACTGCTTTTCCAGACCAGCTGATCTTGAAAAAAAATATATGATATATAAATATGCTTTCCAACTTACTTGGTTCGAGTTTCTACATTCTTAGCTGTGTCGCGTTCTGCTTTGTTTTCTCTAGTCCGCAGCAGTTGCCTAGGGAAAGTAAAGGACCTCTCTGTCCCTGCATGGCCGTTCATGTGTAATAGAGGCTCCGTTAAAAATTCTGCAGAAACAACACTGCCCTGTGTCCAAGGTTCACAAACTTCTGCAGTCTCCTGAAATGCCTTTCAAAATGTCCCTAAGAGATTTTGATACAAGGCGTTCACAAGGTTCATGGAGTTAGATTCTACCGGCCTTTTGGTGGAGTATTTTACTTTTGAATGAACAATTTACATTTCCCCGTCAATTTATATCCCTGGAGAATCGACAAAACCCTGCAGAAGAAGTGGGAAGAATTGATCCTATAATCCTCACTTTCAGGAGAAAGAATAAATGTACGTCGTGGAGAGTGGTTGGTTCAGGCTTCTGGAGGTACCAGTACGCCATACTGAGTATTTGTCACCCTTAGCTATTTTTGGAGGTCCTACTATGTGTCGGTGTCATCCACTCTATTGGTTCTTGGATACACGGCTGGGTTGTTACTTGGGTATATGCACAGATTCAGGCACCAAAGTTCCTAAATGTGTGTCTGGCCCTGGCCCTCAGGAAGTTACGAGCTTGGCGTCTCTTCTGGGTTCTAGGGCCCTCCTCGAGAAGCTGGGCTTCTACACGAGGCTCTGGGAGAACACACCCAGCAAGGACTCCGGTGGTGTTCGCCACGACTCTGGGTAAAATATCAGGTGTCTTTTCCTCTAACGGTTGCCTAATGCCAGCTTTCCATTCCTCCGTTTCCTGCAATAGTATAACAAGTCTATTGTTAGCCTGAAACCTCGGTCTCCATGCAGACCTCCTAGGCAAGTTTAAAAACTTCTTGGATTTCTCCTCTGGAATTCTGACGTCTCTCTGTACTATGTTTTGGTGCACTGGATAATGAAAACAAGCAGACCGTGTTAGAATACATTGCGGATTTTAAGGGAATGTGGCAGGATGGTTCATTGGCTCTGAACAGAAACCAACTTGGGGGATTTATGGAGTTTTTTTGTCTTTTTTTTTCTGAGACAGAATCTCACTATGCAGTTCGGGCTGGCCTTGAATTTACTTTGTAACCCAGGCTGGTCTTGAACTTGCAACAATCCTCCTGCTTCAGCCTCCTGAGTGCTGGGATTATAGGCATTCACTACCATGCCTAGCTGGATTTATGTTTTTAAAAAATTGCATATGTACCTATGAAAGCCGGGAGTGTAGTTCAAAGAATGGAGTTTCGAGGCTGAGTGACCAGGTTTTGGAGGAGGCAGAGTCAGGCCAGCTTCTCTAGGCCTCACGGTCAGGTGACTCTGCAGTCACTTTCTGTCCCTGACCTTGCCTCCCCCTGGCAGAGAAGCTGATTGGCTGCACTGGGTCATGTGATTTCTTCTTATTTCTTGCTGAGGAGCAGCAGACACTGGAGGACAATTGCGTCGCAGTTGCCTGTTTGGGAGGGGCCGGTGGCCCGCGTGAGTCAGGGGACTGTGCAGAGTGGGTGAACACCGGCTCACACAAATGGACACACAAATATTCCACTTCTGTGACAGGGTTCCACCTTCCAGGCCGAACGGGATAGAGGACCCATGGGTGATGGGTAGGGCTTGGGGGCCCGGAGGCTTGGGCATCGGGCAGCGTTTGGGGCAGCAGAGCTGCTCTGCCACAGATCTTTGTGTGGGTTCAAAGCCGCTGAATTGTGCTCTGCACGAGCCAGCTTTGCTGGATATCAACAAAGTAACAGTAAGCAAAAGGGTTCGCGTGGGTAATGGAATTGCCTCCTGGAGCTACGGGTGAAAACAGAAGTGTCCGGAGGACCCCCTAACGACTGCTTTTCCTTTCTCCTGGCCGCAGTACTTGGAACTTCGGTTTAACAGAGCCATCCGCCTCTGCGGGACGGTCATCTTCATCGTCCAGACGGTAAGTGGTCTCCCTTTGTTTACTTCTCTCTTGTCGCTCACGTATTTTAATTCATGGCATCTGCGTGAACCTGACTTGGGAAACACACGAAGGATAAAAACGAGGTCGAAATATGAGGAAATGAAGCAGAAAACATCCGTTGGCGCCTATTAAGGTATTAGGATCATGAAACAGCAGGCCTGTAATCCCAGCACCCTGGGGGCCTAGGCAGGAGGGTGGTGAACCCCAGCCCAACCTGGGGACCCTGGCAACTCAGTGAGGCTCCGTTTCAAAATACAAGATAAAATTAACAGAAAGGTTGGGGCTATAGCTCCCCACAAAGGTTTAGGGTTCAAGCCCCAGTACTGCCAAGAAAAATTTTAAAAATGCATATGCAAGTGTAGATGTAGCGATTGTCACACAGGTAAAGCAGGATTGTCCACATGACAAGTGACTGAAAAATGCTTCCATGGCTTCCTGGGCTGCTGCAGGTTTCCCGTGACTGTTGTCACCTCCGTGGCAGGCCTCTTCCTCTGGGCATTCAGCACGGAAGGCTGGGAGAGACCGTCTGTTTCTCCAGTCAGAAGCCGCTTGAGCACTGACTCCAGCGGGACGGAGACAGAGTGCCTGGGACAACTCCAAACTCCGTTCCGTCTTCTACCTTTGCCAAGCATTTTCAAAGGAAAAGGAAGGTGGCTTCTGGGGTCTGGAGAGATTCCAACCCCGAGCTGCGGTGGCTGGCACTGTTCAGATCTTCCCCAGTGGGTTTATGCTAAAGACGCCCATAGGGAAGAAAAGTGGGGACAGCAGTTAGGAGGCAGCTGTCACGTCTTCAGGTACTCAGCCTGGGCAGAGTGACCGCTGTGGACAGCGAGTCTGGTGTTTCAAAAGGAAAGGAGATGTAGCGTTTCTCTCCGCAGCTAACCAGGTATTCAAGCAAACTGTGTTTGTAGCCAGTCTTGGTTTTTTATGGAGTAACTTTGGAATCAGTTTCATGTGATGCGTTTGAAGACAATGAGGAGGAAATGTTATTTTGAAATACATTTTAAAAGAGAAAATGATATTTTGAGAAAAAGACTGTCTTACTATTATACCCAGGATCAGTATAATCAGATAGATATAATCAGATTTATTGGATTATGTGAATGAAAAACTAAAAAAAATATAAAAAATGAGCTGTAGTATATTGTGGCTTTCAGGATTATTGTAAGTATATATTCATATTATTGTCTAATAGGCACACAAACATTTAAAAACAAGTTTTTGAAAATTTTACTTTAAAAATTATTGGTGACCGGCAGTGGTTTGAAGTCAGGCATAAGGGCCCTTCCCCTTCCACATTTATATTTCTTTGTTTTTATATGTTTCAAATCTAGGAAAATTAATTTCAGGCTGGCACGAGTGCCCATTGTCCATTCACACTAGTCACCACATAAGAAATACCCGGAGTTTTACAAAAGGTTGGTCATAAGAGATTTTTGCAACCTGTGACCACACTATAAATAAGATGAATTGTACTTAACATTTTCAAGTTATAATTTTATTAAATGTACCAAAACTGCTGTCTTAATTCTTCACTGTTTTTATGGGAAAACTAATATTTTGTAATTTACACCAAACCTTCACGAGTTTTATAATTCATAGAGTTCATCTGGCTTTCTTTTCATCCCTTAGATTCTGTATACTGGGATTGTTATCTACGCTCCTGCGCTGGCTTTGAACCAAGGTACATTTTATTTTATTTTTCTCCCTCTGTTTATTAGTCCGTGTTTGTGATACACAGTGAATACGCTCATCCTGGGCCCTTGGTACCTTTGAATTACACTCGATCCTGCTTCTTTCCCCTCCCTTTCTCTCCCTCCCTGCCCTTCTCCCCACCCCCAGACCTGGTTCGATTCTCAGTCTAGCTTGTTCCTATCATCTATCTTTTA
Source organism: Dolichotis patagonum (assembly GCA_004027295.1). Classification (NCBI taxonomy): domain Eukaryota; kingdom Metazoa; phylum Chordata; class Mammalia; order Rodentia; family Caviidae; genus Dolichotis; species Dolichotis patagonum. Next base: position 58,932 of record PVJX010004136.1, on the reverse strand, counting down.
CTATGTGCTCTTTATTTATACTCTGGATTCCTCATAGAAAAGACAGGCCACATGGCAGTTAAGCTTGTGTGCCTGATTTATTTCTCTTAGCATTACAGTCTCAAAGTGCACCCCTTTTCTACAAATGACTTATCCTTCTTCATGGCAGAGTAGTACTCCACAGTGTGTAAACACCATGTCTCCGTTATCCATTCTTCCGCTGAGGGACATATAAGCCACTCCCATGATTTAGCCATTTTCAAAGTGGCAAATCATGCAACTCAGTTTGGGGTTCAATTTCAGCGAGCCTTGTGCTCTCCATGGGGAGACAGAGATGGAGGGTGCTGCCAGTCACCCAAGTCAGGTTCTGTGGGGCGGGGTGGCTGCCACATCCACACTTACAGAGAACTCTTTCCCTGATCTGTCTCCGTCTGGGAAAATTTATGTTTGCAATCCCATAGGGAAGTTATTGGAATTCTAGCGAGTTAATTCCAATCTATCACTTCCGCTGCGACCCAAGGTAACAATAAACACCCTAAGGCAAATATGCAGTTGTGGGGGCCAAGGGGGCCCGAGCCCCGCCCAGATGGTGCTCACTGCAACAAATGCCACCGAGTCCAACCAGGATTTTATTACTTCTCCATGAGGGGAGTGGCTGGAAATTCATGACTGCTGTGACTACTGTGAGCTGGGCAAGGTAGGAGACCTGGGATCACCTCTGTGATAAGCAGAGGGCAGGAAATGCGGAGCAAGCAACCTGCGTAACAACCGAGGTGGGCTCTAAAGTCTGGGGTCGGTGCTTCAGCTCTGGTGCACAGTCCTGTCTGCCCCGGGAGGTCACAGCCTCTTTCTCCAGGCTCTGTCCCAGCCATCCCGCCTGGCTCATCCACATATTTGTGGGGTCACTGGGTGGGGAAACAGTGACTGTCACTTTGCTTCAGAAATGATGCATCAGCTCCTCAGCCCCCCCAATTTATGCTGCTTCAAGCCAATTGAAGGACAAAGAAATAACCAGCCAGCTCTGTACATATCAGTACATGGAGACAGGGCCATGTTTATCCAAAATGCAGATCACTGCTCTTCTTTCACGGGGAGTCATCCAGGTGTCCCCCCCTCACTGGTGGCTTTGGGTTTCTGGATGGACAAGTGTCTGCAGGTGTTAGCAGGGCCGACCTGCCTGGGGCTGTTTCTCCCGGCCGTGTCTGCCAGCTGCTCTCCATTCCTGAACAGACGCCCCCCATTGCCTCAGTCACCAATAACTGTACCCCTCTTGTGTGATCGTTCCGTGGGGAGCCCATCTCCAGGACTCGGCCTGCTAGGAGTTCGGCGGGAGAGCAGCCCTCTGTACACTTCTGGCGGCCCTGAATGGGAACTGATCTGAAAAGCTGGCTTGCTTCTGGTGACGCAGGGTGGTGGCAGTAGTGGCCGTCCTTCTGGGCAACCTTGGGACAGTGGTGCCCACCTGTGAAGAACCTGTAGACCCTAGATTTGGCAGATATGCGGTGAGGCTGGGGTCGTTTATCCAGGCAAAGGTTCGTGCTGATCCTGCCGTCTAAAGGCTCTGGGAAAAGCCTCATTGAATCCTCACTGAAGAGGTTAGAGTTTTAAAGCGCACCGACTTTAATCTGTGAAGAAATCAAAGAGTCTGTTCTTCTTAGACTCGAAGTCCTGTGCAGGAGTAATGAGGAGCCAGGGACTTCATCGTGGCCCCTGGAGTGTCACCTGTGTGCTCACCGTGCCTGCAACAGTGGGTGCAGGCAGTGTTTGGTGTGGAACGGATGCTAAAAAGGTGCTTATTTAACTCACCAGGAATTTAAGGCTCAGTTTCTCTCTCTCTCTCTCTCTCCCTCTCTCTCCCTCTCTCTCTCTCTCTTTCTCTCTCTCTGTCTCGTACCAGGAATCGAACCTTGCACTAGGCCAGGCGGGCACTCACGCTGCTGAACTATATCCCCGGTTCAGTCTCTTTTTAACTTGCTTCTTTAGAAAGCTTTAGACCTGCTCTGAAATGGAGAATACTGCACTGATGCCCAATACAGCCACCACTCCGCCTTACTAATTAATGATCAGCTTACGGTCAATTTCAGTTCACTCCGACTCCCTCCAGTAAATTAATTTTGTTGTAAATTTGAAATGTCATGTTATTTCATCTATATTTCAGTATGTTCTTAGATTTTACATAATGAGAAGCGTGTGGAGTCTTTTTGTATTGGTTTCTTTGATTAACAAAAACAGTTTTGAGTTGCTTTCGTTTTGTAATACATGTCATGCCAGTAATTCTTTCCTTTTCAGTGCTAGAAGAATTTCATTTATCAAAATCTCCCCACTTCCTTTTGTCCCCACTCACCGGATTCTCCCTAGTTTTAGCCTATTCTGAAGTAAGACTGCTAGAACATTCTGCTACAGTTTTTGTGTTTTGTTTTTCTTTTTGACACTTCTTTGTGTTTCTACTTGAAATGTAATACATGAAAATAGCATCAAGTTAAATATTTGTGTATTCGGACACAGATCAAGGTAGTTTTATGCATGAAGTTTACTAGAAATTCCCAAATCACTTTTTTGATTGTTTGGACTACTTATGTGCCCATTTTACAATATAAGAATTCCATTGTGAATGCATCTTTGCCAACGTTTGACTTTAGTTTAGTATTTCCTTTTTCACCATTCTGCTAGTGGGCATTAAAGATTTTTGTATTATGAATTTAGTTTGCATTTCCTATTGACTATTGATGTTGAACTTATTGGCTCATGAAATAATGAATTTAAAAAGACAAGTAGTTTAGTAAAAAGACAAAAGACTTGAATGTGTACTTTCAAAAATAGTGTTCTTCCAATGCATTCATTTCACGGTGCATTTGCATATTTCCTCGGGTCTTTTAAATTTTCTCTCAGTAATGTTTATTTTTTGGCACCAAGGAGTAAACTCACCACCTTGTGCTTGCCAGGCAGGAGTTTCTACCACTGAGCCAAATCCGCAGCCCCTGTTCTGCAGCTTTTGATGCTAGAGTCTTACATGTATTGCTTAGATTTATTTTTAGATAATTGATCTTTCATATTGTTCCAAACATTGTCATTTTATAGTATTTCCAATTATTCATTGCACTTACATAAAAATATAATGGACTTATATAAATTGATCTTCTACCCTGAGTGCTTGCTAAACTTGCTTTTTAGTTCAGTTTGGTTTTTGGAGGCCTTGAAGGCTCTCTGTGTTATTCATAAATAGGTCAGTTTTCCTTCTCCTCTAACCTTTACGCCTTTTAGCTCTGTCTGCTGTGGAGCTGTGCTGTGGATGTGGGAGGTACGCTGGTTGATTTTTGAATGCTGAACACATTTCTCAGTCTTGGGGTAAACCTTCTGCGGTTGGTGTATATATCCCTCACACACTTTAGTGCGTTTGGGCTGGGAGCCTTTTGTTAAGATTTTGTAAGGGATCCCTCATGAGGGATATCACTCTGAAGTCTTGGTTTCTGACTGTCAGATTTTTAATCAGCTGTGCTGGCTGCGAAAAGTGTTTCCTCGTCCGTTTTTCTTGAAAGAGTTTGAATAAAATTCTGTATTGTTTTTTAAATGCTTGCTAGAATTAAAAATAAAGGCACCTGGGTCTGATTTTTTTTGTTTTTGTGGAAAGATTTTGGTGTATCAATTCAATTTATTTAATAAATTTAATACTAATATTAAGTTAGTAGTATTTTTTAACTTCTTTACTGTCAATTTTGATAGCTATATTTTTTCAGGGAATTTATCTGTTTTTCTAACTTATAACCTTTCTTGCTATCAAGTTGTTTATAATATCCTCTTTTTTATTGTTGTTGGATATCAGGAGTTGAACTCAGGGCCTTGTGTTTGTCAAGACAGGCTCTTGTGCCACTGAGCCGTATCACCAGCAATATCCTCTTTAACATTTATATCTTTAGTGATATCCCTTCTACTTGTCCCTAATACTGATAAGATGCCTTTTTATCTGTGTTTTTACTATCTCTTGTTAGTATTTATTCATTTGTTGTTTCTGAGACAGGGTCTCACTATGTAGTCCATGCTGGCCTTGGACTCATAGCAGCCTCCTCCTGCCTCAGCCTCCTTCCTCAGTGCTGGGATGACAGGTGTGTGCCACCGCACCAGTGTATTGATGTTTTTAATTATAGGAACTAGTTTTGAGTTTTGCTAATTTTCTTTTTCTACTTCATTAATTTGTGCTGTTTCATTAACTTATTTTTTCCTATTTATTTTAGGTTTAACTTTTCTAGTTTAAAGGTAGATATTTAGATCACTAATTTTAAATATTTCTTATTTTATAACATACATTCCCGAGGTTATAAATTTTTCTTTAAACAATGCGTCCTCTGAACCCCACAGATTTTGCAAGCTTGTGTTTTTATTACCTTTTAGTTCAAACTATTTTCCAGGTTCTTTTGCGATTTGTTTTCTGTGTGGATTATTCAGAAGAGTGTTAACTTTCAAATATTAGGAAGTTTTCTAGCTTGTAATTTTGCCACTGATTTCTAAATGAATACTGCTTTGGTCAGGTGACCGCCAAATTGTGACTTTAAACTTAGATTGTGACTTTAAACATTTACTGTGACTTGTTCAGTGGCCCAGGACATGGTCTCTCTTTCCGAACATCCCACATGCTACTACTAAAAAGAGCATGTGTTACATGGTTATTAATGTTCAGATATTCTATACTTGTCTCTCTCTCTCTCTCTCTCTCTCTCTCTCTCTCTCTTTTCTTGGTGATGGTGGCACTGGGGATTGAACCCAGGACCTTGTGCATTTGAGGCAAGCACTGTACCACTGAGTTACACCTCCACACTCTAATGTTCTGGGTCTCTACTGAGTTTTAAACTTGTTCTGTCAATCACTGAGAAACATTGAAATCTATAAATGTAACTGCTAGTTTTTCTATTTCTTCCATTCTGTCCATTTTTAATGGATGTAGCTTGAAGCTCTCTTAAAGTTTCTTTTAATTTATAATCTCCCTTCTCTTTTTCGCTCCCTTTAAATTGCATTTCTTTGTGGAAGTAACTGCATTATTTGCTCTCGATCTTGCTAGCTGCAGTCTGTGGGGTCATTTAACCTTTTTCCAAACCCTCTGCATTTCTCGTGGACAGTCACAGTTACATCTAGGTTTTCAGGCTGCAGCCATCTCTCCAGAAATAATATCTCCCCGGCAATGCTTGGAAGTTTATAATTTTAAGTTAATTAAGACTTATAGAATGGGATCTTCCAGCTCTTTTGTTCCGTTTTCATTAGTTAGATGGAGCACAGCACCAGAGCGAGGCCTGCTGATTATGGTTACTTTTCAGAGTAACCATATTCTGAAAAATAGGTTGCACAGGAGAGGCTGGGGAGGGGCCGATTCCCCCATTGTTAGTCTTGTACAGAGGAGTGGAAGGCTGAGGCTGGAGCGCGGGGGTGGAGCACAGTCCCAGCACTGCCCCCGCCGGGGCTGCCGTCTCGAGCACCCAAAACACGCAAATAAACGAGTGATAAATAAATTGGTACTCTATTATCTCCTAAGCCAACTGAGATTTTTAAAAATACATCACTATGAATTTCTGATTTACATATGTGGTGCAATTTCGTATCATAAGGGTGGTATTATTATCAATGCTCCAATTGTCCCGTCTTATCCAGCAGAGGCTCCTGCAGTGGGTCCCCTGATTTCACCACCTGGGCTGCATATCAAAGTCACGTGAGAATCTTTCAGAACTACTGATACTCAGGCGTGTACCCCAGAGCTGTGAGTTAATGGGCTCGCTGAGTGGTCAAGTCATTAGGATTTAGAAGTTGCTCTGGTAACTGGGTATGGTAGTGCATACCTGCAATTCCAGCACTCAGGAGGCTGAGGCAGGAGGATTGCCACAAGTTCAAGGCCAGCCTGGGCTACACAGTGAGACCTTGTCTCAAAAAACAAACAAACAAAAATAAAAACCACTCCCCCCAACCCAACAAAAATAAAAATCTCCTGTGGTGGCTTTAATGTGCAATCAGGTTTGAGAATCACTGTCATAATAGTCTTAGAATAACTTATTCCAATACCATAACTCATAATATGATGATTTAAAACAGTTACAGGTGTTTTTTCTTTCCAGGTCTCTTCTTTAGAGTATACTCCTGTAGGGGTACTTACTGAATTGCTATTTTATCTTTTAATTAATTCTTTTGGGGGGGATTTTTTGAGTCAGCATCTCATTATGTAGTCCAGGCTGGCATTGAACTCACCACGTAGCCTAGGCTGGCCTGAAGCTCCTGGCGACCCTCCTGCCTCAGCCTCTCACATGCTGGGACTATAGGAACTTGCCGCCAAGCCCAGCTAAATGACTGTGTTTTGTGGCACATGTTTCTCAGTCTGGTGCTGTCACAAACTTCCTACACAGCTGGGTTCAGTTTCTTCCGATTCACTTTTGATTTTAAGTTCTTTCCAAAGTTTTTTTTAAATAATTACGTTGAATATGTGCATGGTCCCAAAGTAAAATCTACAGTATGTTTACAGAAGTCTGCATGTCCTCCTCATCACCCGTACTTTGTCTTCATCTTTAGGTAACTGCTGCTTTGGTTTGTTTTTCATTTATCCTTCTTTTTAAAAACTATAATATACCCGTGCGTTTTTTTCGATGATGGTAACCAGGGTCACACTTTGTGCCATCTAAGTTCTGGGTTATAGCGTGCACCCTAGTACGGCATCTTTGGAGGACGGGTGACACTGCATGTTTATCTGGACGGTGTCTCACGGCAGAGACAGATGCATCCCCCGGCCTGAGCAGACGCCCTGCGGTACCGGCAGCTTCTCAGCTGAGTGACCGTAGCAGCGTTTTTCTTGCCCCCGCTTGGAGACCGCTGTACTCCCGTGGCTGTTTAACTCATCGAATCCCATTTTACACTCTATGTTTTTGTGACACGCAGAGATCACATCCTAGTTTTCGGAAAGTAGATACAGGAAGGTGCTCAGTAAATGAGACTGCTTCCCTCTCCAGAAATTCCCGGCACGTTTCTGGCATATTTCTCAGCTGTGTGTTTCTTTTTCTCTCTGCAGTCACAGGATTTGATCGGTGGGGCGCGGTGGTGGCCACCGGAGTGGTCTGCACGTTCTACTGCACACTGGTAAGTACGACGAGAAGACCATAAATTCTCAGTTGTGTGGAGCTGTAAAATGGATCGTTCACGCCTAGACTCCTGCACCTGACCTCACGCTCTGTGACTTTATTTGTAAGGAGTGCCTGGTTTGGGGTCAAATTGGATCCTTGATAGAACATGAATCACAACTGAACTTGGTTTCTTCTGTCTTACGTGGCTGTGCTGGTCCTGCTCTCATCTCCTGGTCGTCCCTGCTCTCGCCAGAGTCCTAGAGCTGTGCTCAGCTAATTTCTCAGCACAGAAGCCTGCGATTACTTCCTGATGCCCATGCCAGGAGTGGCACAGTGTGCAAAACCCATGTGGCAGGACACCGGCAGTACCATCAGTGTGGACCTTTTCTGGCACCGATGTGTATCTTTGGGATCTTTGATAGCTAACTCTTTAGTTGCTGGATCCTATAGAAGACAGGGACCCAAGTCGTAAGGACCAAAGGGGGACACTTGAGAAGTTTGTGGGGTGGTGGGGGCAGAACAGTGCTGGAATCGTACAGCCACGGTGACTCTCCTGGTGAGTACTGAGTGGACATCAGCCCCGCTTGCAGGACAAACTGTGACACTGAAGGTCTCTCCTTAGCTGTGTCCCCACACCTGACCCCACATGCTTTGGGCCAGGCCGTTTTCCTTCTTTGCCTTTGATTATGCTTCAGGGCCCAGCTTGGACATGTCCTTTGTCAGTGTTCTCCCAACCTGGTCATCTCTCTTGGGTGCATTTCTTGGCCACGCTCCGAGTTTTCTCCACTTTTACCCAGCACGGTGTATCAGCAGGCAGACACTTAGTCATGTCTGATAGAGGCATTAATCCCAATATTCTCTCTCTCAAAAGGGGGGCCTCAAAGCGGTGGTCTGGACAGATGTTTTCCAAATTGGCATCATGATGGCCGGATTTGCATCTGTGATTATACAGGCTGTGGCAACTCAAGGTGGCCTGAAGACGATTTTAAATGATGCCTATGATGGGGGAAGATTAAATGTCTGGAAGTAAGTTTCTCTCTAGCTCCTGGGGACACTATAGGGTGAAGAGATAAAGACAAGAGTCACAATATAGAAAGCCAAGGTCAGGTGGAGGCTCCTCTCCTGATGGGAGAAAAAAAGACTGCTCAGGGACCGAGGTGCCTTTATTTATACACTCAGCAGGTTGATGTCACGTGACACTCCTCTGCGGAGCAGCCTGTTTGCCGGGCTTGCCTCGGGCTCTCCGTGTTCTTGGAGCTGGAACAGCTTTCTTGCGGCTCACCCGAGTGCTGTTTGTTGGTGGGATGGGCTTCGCTTCAGTCTTGCATGTATAATCCATCTCCAGCTTCCGCTGCTCCCCAACATGTGAACCTGTATAATGTTTCCAGAAAACTGACTAGAAAAGTGATGACTGATGTTTGGAGTGACGGCATAACACAAGGTATAATGTATCTTAAGTAGATGTTCAGTTTTCCTAAAAAGAAGGAGAAGAAGGAGGAGGAGGAGAAGGAGAAGAAAAACAAAAGGAACCATGGAAAAACTAGATTTTTTTATCCTAAATATTTCATAAAATTAAAGAAGTTTTTAAAAGCAGTCCCTCCTATTGTGTCATTAGGGTCAGGTTTGTTTGTCACATCCAGTGTGGGAAGATGCTCGCTTTAACCTGGGCCAGGTTTTTCCCTCTTTGATCAGCCTTTCACCGAGATAGGCGATTGGAAATTACTGGCAAGAAGAAAGAAAACCACTTTGCCATCGGTGGCTCTTTTCTGGTCTTCTGAAAATAGGCACTAACGCTTGAGAAGAGCTTTTTCAGAAATTGAGTTAATACATTAGTTTGTAGAAATAAGTTTTAGTGAACCAAATTAGCCCATTTTAATAATCTTTCCTCATGACCTCAAGGTTCGAGCTTGCAGGAAGGAAGCTCCCAGTCAGCCTCTCTTGGGCCGTGGTTCCCTCCCGTGATTAGGACACAGACACTGATACGATTCAATGGGGTAGGGGTAGTTTCTCCAACACAACCCTGAGTTGCTTTTATCAGAAAAGAAGAGGCATGGATACCAGGAGTCAGAAATAACCAGTACCCTCTTAGGAGATCTCAATTATTTTCACATCTCTTCTTAGAGGACCAGACTATGGCGAGAAGGTGTGACACTAGTCATCTGTCTACGCAGTCACTGTCCCTTTATACAAAGGAAGCACATACCCCGGCAACAAAGCAGTAGCTTATACACCACGAGAGATTTAAAAAAATAAATTACCTATTTTTGTGATCTTCACTTTGAAGGTTACAAACCATTGAGAAACCATGAAAAGGCTTATCATGTGTCAGACTTTTCAAGAGTATGTTTTCTTTTCCTAAATGTTTTCAGAATATGGTGGAATAATATCTGTTCTGGGAGAGGTAACTGAAGAGAAGGGCTGAAACTACTGAACTAGATACTGTGGATCTTGTCTAGTTTCCCTCGGAGAGCCCACTGAATATTTTGGCTCTCGTCCATTAGCTGATAGTGTGGGCACTTCATGGGGGAAAGAGTTGACACTCTTGAAACTCTTACACTTTGATCCTAAATGTTAGGCAGTGCCATAGAACCTCTCGCTTTTCTGTAGAAATACTGTACTTAAATAGATGCAAGATCAGAATATTTTACTCCGACTGACCTCAAATGTAAGAGTTGGAAAATTTTATAATGTTTAGAAAGTGTATTAGGTAGTGTCCCCATCGCTGAGGCACAGTGTCTGATAACCACAATTTAAAGAAGGACAGGTTTTACTTGGCTCATGTTTCAAGGGGGGTCAAGTCCATGGTCAGCTGGATCCAAGGCGGGAGCATCATGGCGGAACAGAGTGGCTTAACTCATGGCAGCTGGGAAGCAGAGGTGGGGAACGGAGGAAGAGAGGGAGGGCGAGGGCCAGCACCCAAGCTCACACCTCCATGACCCATCCAGGCACACCCAGAGGTGCCCCACCAATCCTCCGGAAGGCCCCTAAGCCAGTTAAGTTAGCACAGTCAAACTTAACCGCCACAAAGTTCATGAAAGCTAATTGTGCAGCGAGTATCCACGTTTACACTTTATGTCAGAGATGAACGGAGTCCTTCTTAGGTTGTGAGTGTTTAAAAAGGGTAAATGTTAGGTCAAATATGACGCTGAGCTTTCTCTGTAACAGTATTTGGGACTTACGCACAATCACAAAGTGGTTTTAAACCACTTGCATGTGCAGCATTTTAGAAAAACACAATTATAATAACATACAGTAATTTTAGCAAGTAAAAAGCCTTAAAGATGTGCTAATTGACTCTTGAATTGATCTTGAATTTGAATCAGAACACTGGCTCTGCATGTGCTAGGAGGGGAATTGTAGACACAGAATGTGTTAATTAAGTGTTCACTTCAGTGCCATGTGGTTGCTATAATGCACTTAGGAATATCTGTCTCTGTCTCTGTCTCTGTCTCTCTTTCTCTCTCTTCCTCTCCTGATTACAGTTTGACAGATTATTCAACAAGTTTCCTAAAACCATGGGAGAAGAATTTCTCTAAATGGTCTGAGTCATTAGAGCATGACTTTTCCATCAGTCCCATCTAGAATTTCCAAATCTCTGATAGTAGCAATTGTTATTTCACCGATCTTGAGTTAGAAGTAGTCTGATTTTTTATATTGCTTAATTTTTTCACAGACTTACAAATGTCTATAGGTACATACTGCTTTCACTGAAAAATACTGCAGGAGGATTTTCTTTCATCTTTGGTCAGTAATTTGGGTTTGTTTTCTGTTTCTTTTCATGTAGTTTTAACCCTAACCCTCTGCAAAGACACACGTTCTGGACGATTATCATAGGAGGGACCTTCACGTGGACCAGCATCTACGGGATCAACCAGTCGCAAGTGCAGAGATACAGCGCCTGTAAAAGCAGATTCCAGGCGAAACTGTAAGCCAGTCCGCAGCGTGCGAATCACGCACAGCCGTCGGTGGTCTTTACCAGCAGCTCCGCAGTCAGGTGCAGCTCAGCTTGAAGGCTTTTGCGTGATGATAGTCCGAGAGACAAATGCTGCGCTTGGTTAAAAGAGGCCCATGAGGCGGAGCTGTTTTAAATCAGATATTTGAAAACACATGAATGTTAAGTGAAACAACCTCATGGAATAAATAAGCAGTTGAAGGACCTATGGGAGATTAAAAAATATAACTAGAAGCTGGACTTTAGCTGCAGGGCAGGCCACGTGTCTGATGCCCGCCAGGGTCTCAGCACCTCAGAAATGTGAGTGTGTGCGGCCCCTGTCATGATGGAACTGGACCTCAAATTAGGGAAAAATATGCAAGTGTGTGGCAGAGGAGACGGCACTGCAGACGCAGCCGTTCCTGAGGCGGTGCCTGGGGAGATGCTCCCGAGCAGGGGTGGTGACCTGAATTTTATTTTCAGCCTCGGTCGTGAGTTCCAAACACTGCTGTAATGCTTGGTGCTTGAATTGTCCTGGACCAGTGGTCTGTCCTCGGTGCCCCAGTTCCTAAGCTTGGGAAGGGAATGTAGGAAATGACATACGTCCTGTAAGAAGGTCTCTAAAATGTCATATTTGGCACCCAGGGAGTAGGGGTTCTCTGAGCAGGAGCCCCTTTTGCATCTTTGGGGTGCCATGTGCAGGTGAAAGGTGGGCGAGAGGCTCCCGTTTACCTGGCAGAAGAAGCATAAAGAACCATCATGGGTAGGCACATGGCGGGGTGACTCAGACAGAAGCAGAGGGTGAGGCTGGTGTGGCCGGGGACCCCAGGTCCATCTCCGCTGAGAAGATGGCACAGAGCAGTGGCCGACTTCTGTCCTCACAGTAATGGATGCGGCTGACTTTGTCACAGGCACCGAGGGGCTTGGAAACTTGAAGAGGTGGCTCCAGAGTGGCTAGGGTGGGATCCAGAGATTCGATTCTGTTTCCGTTCAAGGAAAAACATGAAATTATCATGCTTGTTCTATCTCAGAACTCAATATAGTAAGCATACGTTTAGAAACCAATTCTCCAAAAAATGCCACAGGGGAAGGTCTATGTAATAGCTGGCTACAGAATTACACAAAACGACCTTAGAGGTTCTGATGTTTTAAGATACGTTGAAGGTCTGTAATTTACAGAAACAGGGATCTACTGGGCTTTTACATCAATAAGAGGTTAGGCTCCCACCAAAGTCACTGTGCGTAGACCCTTCAGTCCGCTGAGAACACAAAACTCAACCCCCATCTCAGTTCTGTGGCTAAGTCTGTTCCTTCAGAATGGCCCCAAAGGTCTCTAGACCAAGACAGATTGCCTGAACCCAGGGGAGCTGGTCCACCACCCTCTACCAGGGGTCCCACAGAAACTGTGAATCCCTGCCCCAGGGGCATGGGAACCCTACCGCAGTCCATTGACAAGGATCAGTACCAGAAGTTTATAAGGGATCCATCTGAACATCACCGAAGTGAAATAAAACAGCGTGAGTTTAGAGTATAAAACTCAGACATCTGCTGGGCATGGTGGTGCACACCTGTAATCCCAGAACCCGGGAGGCTGAGGCAGGAGGATCGTTGTGAGTTCAAGACCAGCCTGGACTACAAAGTGAGCTAAAGGCCAGCCTGAACTGCATAGTGGGACCCCATCTCAAAAAGACTAAATAAACAAATAAATAAAGCGCATGGCGGATGACCAGGGTTGACAAGAAGCCCGGGAAGCCAGGGAATTCAGACCTGTGTCTTCTACTCACGGGTGATCTTATAAATTACACTCAAACCTTCTGGTGAATTGCTCTGTGGACCACGTTTAGCAGTTTCCAATCCTATTACTTTTTAAAAGGAAATGAGTAGCAGTTACTGCTCTGTTGCCTGTGAAAATATGTTATTTCCTGACAAGAAGACCAGAAGTGATGTGATTAGATGCCATGGTAAAACTTCTGTGCCTGTGGGATTTATTAGGAAAATACCATCTGTTATAAATATCAGATTTGTTATTGTCGGACACCAGAAGAGATTAGAGTGGAATGAAAAGTAGCATTTTTGATAGCCGAACAATACCATGCATCGATTGATTATAATCACGAAGCTCTTTCTGCTCCTGTCATAGATTTCTTTGCTTATTCTTCTTCTTTAGGTCCCTCTACATCAATCTTCTGGGACTCTGGGCAATCGTCGTCTGCTCGGTGTTCTGTGGGCTTTCCCTGTATTCCAGGTACCGTGACTGTGACCCCTGGACGGCCAAGAAGGTGTCCGCGGAAGACCAGGTTTGGTACCCCGTCTTTCTTCCTGGAGTGGGGGAGTATGATGAACCCCTGTTCATGTAGAGAACAGCGAATGGGCACGAGCTAATTGTCTTCACTTCTATAAAGCGTGCGGCAGACACGTGTGCCAGCAGACAGGGCACGCATGCAGAGTGCTGTGTCTAAAGTGAAATTACTGGGACGCCTGGAAAAACCCCAAGCCAAGCATTAGTTGAAATCACACAGTGCTGGAGCGAGAAATATGAACACGAATCTAAACACCTACACACAAATCAGAATATTGCATATTCTATACTAAAAGCTTTTCGTGGATTAGATAAGGAACTAAAGCTCAGAGAAATTAAGTAACCAAAGCCGTCTGTCCAAATCCAAAGCCTGTTTACTTAGCAATTGTGTTTTTTCATTTAAATGCTAGCAGTTAAAGACTTTACTTTTAGGTGTTCTGAAATCTCCTTTAGTGGGGTAGCTCCTCTCATTTCTGGAAGAACAACACTCTTAGGCAGTCAGGAATTGGTTGGTTTTATTCAACGGCCAAAGGCACTTAGAGGTCCATTTTGGAATTTTCCAGCTCATGCCTTACCTGGTTCTGGACATTTTTCAAGATTATCCCGGTGTTCCTGGGCTTTTCGTGGCCTGTGCTTACAGTGGGACCTTAAGGTAGGGACAGTGGCTCTGTGAACACGGCTGTCCCCCAGGGGTCTGTCTCTTCTTATCAGTTCCTTTGGGGGGATCGCTCCATGCTGTGCGTGTGTGGCACCGTCGGGTCACGGTAGGTAGAGCTCTGCCCCTGTCGCGCTGACCCCTTTCTGGGGAGGGGACTCGAGCCCTGTTGTCCCCACGGCAGGCTGCAACGCTGCATTCTGGGAGCTCACTGCTGGCAGACGGAAAGGACACCCCAGTGTGGATGTAACTTCCCGGTCACATCTGATGAACCCCAGAATCTCTTCCTCCCGGGCATGTGGTGTCTGTTCCCTGTCGCACCATGGCCTACCCTGAGGGCCCCCACTGGGCGGGAGCTGTGTTTGATTATCAAAACTCCGAGCCCACACCAGGGCGTCTCGGACAGAGTCCCCCGTTTTTCCAGTAGACCTCACCCTCGGGGTGGTGTGGGCCTCCGCCCTGCCCTCCTGAGACACCCCTCTTCTCTGTCATGAGAATCGCAGACCAGCACCTTCTCCTCATCATGTCACCAACACAGACAGAGGTCACCTGCTGTGACCGGGGAGTCGATCTCAAAATCCTGCTTCTTCTGGTCTGGAAAAGTGATTCGTCCTTCCATCTCTTGGACTTCATTTGCTTTTCTCAATATTCTCTCTATATTTTCGGCATAGAAATCTTAGATGTATGTTGTTAGGGTATTATGAGATACCTGCTCGTTTATTATGCTCTGCAAATATCTTTGTAAACAATGTCACATTTTGTGAGTTGATTGTGGGTAGACAGCCTGGGCATTCATATACTGACACTGGTTTTGTAAATCTGCCTAAATCACCTATGAAGGCTTTTTTTGAGACAAGGTCTTGCCATGTAGCCCAGGCTCAGTTTGAACTTGTGGTGATCCTCCTGCCTCAGCCTCTCGAGTGCTGGGATTACAGGTGTGCGCCACCACACCCGGCCTCACTCCTTAAATCTGATAAACTGCAGGATGTTATTTCATCAACATCGTATCTGTAAACAAAATCTTTAAATTTTAGAGCAGCAGTCAGTTTAAGACACACGTGGCTAAAGCATGGTCAACTGAAACATTAGGACGAAATCAGCTGACGTGTTGAACGGTGTAAAAACATCTTGCATTTCATCACGGCCCTGCTTCCTGCGTTTGTGGTAGGAGACCATACCAACAAGCACAGCTAGGAAAGATTCAGGAGACGGATCTTTAAGGCGCATGTCACTGAGGGCTTACGACATTCTGTCAGTGCACGAAGAAAACTACATCTTACCGTCACGTAATAACGCAATAATAATAATGATAATATAACGCTGTACATTCTTATGGAAATAGAAGCCAGGCAGGTGTACCCTTTTCCGTTATTACCCAGCTATGCCCTGGGTCATCCTTGGATGATAACCACTTCCAAAGAGAAGACGCCTTGGTTATTTTATTTTATTTATTTGATTTTGTGAGGTTCAGCTTTGGTTGTTAAGAATGGCAGAAATCTAGCTAGATTCCTGAAGTGCCAGTTTGCCCCCCGCCCCGTGAACAGAGTTATAAAGGAAATAGTAACGAGAGTTTTCTTCTCTGTCCCGAGCAGCACAGTGTCCTCCAGTATTAACGCGTTGGCCGCGGTGACCGTGGAGGACCTTGTCAAACCCTGCTTCCGGTCGCTCTCGGAGAGGTCTCTCTCCTGGATTTCCCAAGGGATGAGTAAGCTCCTGGCTTCCCCGTTCCCTCTGAGCTCGGAAGGTGACTTCCTGTGAGACACTAGAAATCCTTTTCCCCCCGACAGAGCATTAAGCAAGTCCCAGCGTGAGTATGTATCACGCCCACGTGCCCACAACTTAACGCAGACACGGCCATGTTTACAGCCGAGATTAGGGAGATACACTATTTCAGGCCGGGTGTGATGGCGCACATCTGTCATCCCAGCACTCGGTAGGCTGAGGCAGGAGGACTGCCACGAGTTTGAGACCAGTCTGGACTACATAGTGAGCTCAAGGCCAGCATGAGCTCATAGTGAGAGCCTGTCTCCAAAATATTTTTCACTGTCAGCAGGCCAAAAGCAGTTTCCAGGACTTGCTAATGTAGACATGATTTTCATTCATTTGAAGCATCCTATGAAATCACTACATTGAAATATATGCCATCAACACATCATAGGTAAGAACATGATAGATGGTTTCAATGGTTTTTTTCTCAATAATTTTGAGTATTGAAACCATTGCAGCGACTGTTCATGACCCACCAAATGGGGAAGAATCAAACTGAATACAGAAAAAAAATTCATGCCAGACTTTAAAAAAATAATAAGATTATTTACATCCTATGCTTAACAAAGGTGCGAATGCTGGTGTGAATAAAATAACAGAATGTCAGGACTGCACTGATTTCGTGGTGAGGAGTTTTCTGTTGTTTTCCTGTACTTTGAATTTTGGGCATTGGGAAGCCTCTTGACTGATCTAAAATAATTTTTGATGAATGAAAATTTTTTAAAAATTAAAGGTAGGAGGAGCGGTTGATGTTTTACTTAATTTAAAAAAGTAAATGTAGGTACCTGGAGAAAAAGAAATGGGGAAAAAAGTGACAGTTGCAAGAGGAAATGAAAATCCCATAACCTGACAAACAATGGTGGTTTAAAAAATTCTGTGAAAATGTTGGGGAGACAACTCCGCAGAAAGGGGAGTAGGAAACGTACCTGGAAGTTGCCCTTTCTGCTGGTTTAGCAGGAAAGGCCGGGGCTGCTGCTGGCGATTCAGCACGCCCCCCCTCCCCATGAGTCCCCTGGTCTGGAGGGACCCAAATGCCAAAGCAGAGGCTGCGATTTCTGGGGTTTATTTCTCCCCCTCCTCCTTTTCATCTGATCAGGCTGAGCTGGGACTTGTGAGCCTTCCTTACAAACATGTTTGCAGCAGATTAGATGGACAACACAGTACAGCGGTGATTAGTTTTTAAATTCCCTTGGTTAATTCCAGGGAGCCTCTCCTTAGGTAACCTGCCGCCCTTACACCTAAACTCAGGTGACCACAGGTGGGCAAACACCTCTTCCTTTGTTTCGCTGGCTCGGAGGTGTGGGCCATTCCTCACCTCACTTGCATAATCTCTCTGACCCCAGGGAACTGTGGCCCATTCAACTGGGAAGCCCAGTTCTGTGGGTGGGGACCTCACGGTGCCTTTGGTGTCGCCCCTAGGTGTGCTGTACGGGGTCCTGTGCATCGGAATGGCTGCGCTGGCCTCGCTGATGGGAGCTTTGCTGCAGGTGAGAGCTGACTCCCAGGGCGGAAGTCGTAGTCACTGAATCCTTTTATCTTGTAATGTTTGTGCACTGTCACTCCAGACTTCTCTCCATGGGCACAGCTACGTCCAAGGACAGGCAGGACTGTGTATTTAGTTACAGGTTGACATGCAACTGCAAGAAGTGACACAGAGGTCGCAGAGATCTGCTCCACTCAATGGCAATGTCTTGCAAGTGTCTTGCGGTGGGAACACT
Organism: Dolichotis patagonum; assembly: GCA_004027295.1. Classification (NCBI taxonomy): domain Eukaryota; kingdom Metazoa; phylum Chordata; class Mammalia; order Rodentia; family Caviidae; genus Dolichotis; species Dolichotis patagonum. Next base: position 41,498 of record PVJX010004136.1, on the reverse strand, counting down.
TTGACAAGACAGTGTCAGAACCAGAATACTGACACTGCTGCGGTCAAGATGTGGCACCGTTTCAGAGCAGGAAGGGCCACACCCACTTCTCTCCTGCCCCCTCCCCCGTCTTTGGTGACCCCCCAATCCATCCTCCATTCTGGTAATTTTGCCAAGAGTTTACATGGATGAAATCAGGCAGCCTGTAGTCTTTGAGATCTTCCTGGTTCTTGCTGTGAAAAGTGAATTCCGATGGAGCTTGGACTTTTTGGTATCATGTGAGCTGACACCTATTTCAGCCAGCTTTCTTTGATGTCACTATCATAGGGTCAGGGTGATTACCTAGTCATTACCGTCTCACCTGGCCTCTGCTGACACCCGAGGCGGGAGCTCCTCGAGACACTGGCTGTGGCCCTGGAGGGTAGTTGAAGAGACATCCACGGCTCACTCCAGGGTTCTGCAGGGCTGTCACGGGTGTCACCTAGCAGCAGGATGCAGATGGACACTGGGGATTTCCAGGCTTGGTCCAAGGTGTCCAGGAGACGCCACCTCTGTAGAGGCGAAGCTGTCCTGCACCTCAGAACAAAGCTTGCCCTTGCAAGAAAGAATAGCTTCCTCTGTGACAGTAACACCTGGTACGTGACCCGGGCTGCATGCAGGTGTAAGAAAGCAGCACGGCACCCCAGACTCGGTGGAGAATCGCCCCATCCTTCAGTCACTCGACCCCCGCCCATACCTGGACCTGACCGCTAACCCACACACACTCTACGTCTAAGGTCACAACTGGATCAAACTGAGCTGGTGTCTGAAAGTCACTGTCAGTGTGAGCCACACAGCGGGGAGAAGCTGTCCGGGGGGAAGTTAGTTAAGAGAGCCCCCAAGCTCTGTGCGTGACACCCATTTCCGTGGGTCCCTTGGGAGAGGGGCGGGGAGTGGAGAAGGCGCTCCCCGAGGAATCAACGGGGCCCACAAATCCTTGGCGGGTCCCCTGCGAGCCTCTTGAGTCCCGCCAGACTGTCCTTGCTGTGGACACGGCCCTGCACCTGCTCCTGGACGGCCAGGCACCAGCTTTCCCACGGTCACTGACAGTGTGCCTGCCCCGTGGCCTGGATGTGATGTACACCAGCCCAGCTGCCCACTTCCCTCCCCGTGCGGCCTGTACCGTGATGTTTGTCTCTTGGGCCATCTCCACCACTCCCTCCTGTCACTGTCACCTTTGTCTCGGACTCCCGGAAACACCTGGTGTGCCTGACAGCCATTCGGGGCGCACGAGACCTGAGCTGGACCTGATGGACCACATCTGAGTCAGGCTTTTGCGTCTTTCTTGCCAGCTCTACCTCACAGGTGTCCCTAGACCCCACTGCCTGCTTCCGGGCCCTCCTGGCCCCGCCCAGCCCCAGTGCTGCTGCTCTCCAGCCAGGCAGCTCCAGGCCTGCTCAGCCGCGTTTCCGCTTCCCCAAAGCAGAGCTTCCAAGCCCCGAGTTCCCTCTGCCTTTTCCTGTCCCAGGTGGCCTGAGGTCCCACGTCCAATGTGGCTTCCCACACTGTTTATTCGGGGTGCTTGGAGCTCAGGTTGCTGCCCCCCTCATTTCTGCTGCCCGTCCCCTGGCCCGCTGGCCGGCCCCCTGAGTGTGCCCTCACTGGCCCTTTGCCACTTGCCCAGGTTCACGGTAGAGTCCTGACTGCTGCTCTTTTAGTTTTGGCGCTTGGGCCGGAACTCAGGGCCTTTGCACTGACTACATCCTCAGCTTCTTTCAGTTTTTTATTTTGAGCAGAGTCTCGCTAAGTCACTAAAGTACCCAGGCTGGGCTTGAACTTGTGATCCTCCTGCCTCAGCCTCCCATAGTGCTGGGATTACACGTGTGCACCACTGTGCCTGGTTCTGATTACACTTTGAAAGCACTCCTCCCTCTCTCTTGGTGAATCTGCCCTAGATCCACAGCCTAGTCCGCCCTCATCCTCTCCCCTAAGTGGTCGTTGGGACCCTGGTTTTACTCCACCCTCGCCACCCAAGATGCAGTTCTGTTCCCGGCAGATGGTTCTGAGGACTCTGCCGACTCAGAGGATCTGCTCAGGATCTGACTGACCACGGAAGGCAGACAGTCCTCCTTTAATCACATCATTCCTGGGATTAGGTTGTTAAATGAATTGGTCGCTCAGCTAGGTTGTTAAACGAATTGGTCGCTCAGCGAGCAATCCTATAGCATGTACATCACGATATTCAGAACAAAGAAATGATCAAAGGGAACTCCAGCTTGATGACTCTGCTTTTTCTGGGCAGTCCTGTGATGCATAACACAACATCAAACTGCAAAACTGTACTCTTCGGAACTATCAGCAAAAATTACAATACTATGAACAAGGTGTGCTGTGCAAAAAAAGACTCTGGAGCTCTGTAAACAGGGTACAGAACTGTACAAAAAAAACCAGGTTGTAAGTCTGGACAGCCGGTAGACAGGTAGGTGTTACATGAGGCGTGTCCTTACTGGGGCAGCCTCTCAACTCTCCAGCCCTCAGGGCTGGAAGTGGAGTGCTGAGGTCTGGGACTGATGGCAGCCCCAGACCCATTCACGCCTGCCTCTCACAGGGTTAATGTGTCACTTAGCGCCGGGAGGCAGGGTTGCCCACCCTGGCCCAGGGGTTTCCCAGGCGGAGGCCCCGCAGCATTATTACCGGCAGCGCTTGCTGCAGCTGAGTCTGCTTTTCAGATTGTCCCTGCTGACTGTGCAGAGCGAGATCTGCTAGCAGAACCAGCACCACCGCAAGCCAGTTCCTCCTCATTTCTTTGCTAACCGAGCTCTTAACTCCTCTAACACAGTGATGGCGAACCTGTCAGAGCTTTCAATGATAAGGAACCGCCGGCTGTGGCATGCGTGCCATAGGTCCGCCACCACCTTCTCTCTCCAAACCTGGGTCCTGATCCTACTTGTCACCACTGGATCCATGAGCCATGTGCTATTTGTCACAGCTTGCCTGGAGCTCATTTCTCATCCCCCTGGATTCTGTGGGAGCTGACTCTGATCACCTCCCCCTCGAGCAGTTCTTGCTTTTCCTCATTCTTCACGTTGCAAAGTGTTTCCACTCCTGTGCATGCCCATCTCTATATCAACGCAAGATGCAAATCTCTTCCTGCACCATTTGATCTGCTTTTTTTTTTTTTTTTTGGTACTGGGGATGGAACTCAGGACTTCATGCTTGCCAAGCAGGCACTTAAGCCACTGAGCTAAATCCCAGGCCCTTGATCTGCTTTTTAAACAAATTCTATTTTTCTGTTAGCGCCGCCCGAGAGTCAGGTCAGGAGCGGGGGTGCTGGGCTCCACCACTGTCTCAGGTCCTCTTGCAGGTCTCACCTAGGTTGGTGGGTGGAGCATTCGGACCCCTGATCCTGGGATCCTCTGTCTTTGGGCTTTGGTGCCTCTATGGATGGCACCTGAAGGACCAGGTGGACCCTGGTGGGTGGGAGGCAGGAGCCCCCAGGTTCCAACGACCTCATCTCCAATGACAAGGCTGCCGTGAGGAGGTGGGAACTAGAATCCTTTAATCCTCACCCTGCTGGGATCGCCTTGAAATGCTGGTTTGGGTTTGAGACTGCGAGTTGTGACCCTGGGGCCTTTTCTCTTCCTAGGCGGCGCTCAGCATATTCGGCATGGTCGGAGGACCGCTTTTGGGCTTGTTCTCTTTGGGCATTTTGGTCCCCTTTGCCAACTCGGTTGTAAGTATGAAGAAGGGGTGTGCACACGCTGTCCCCCGGCGAGGGGAGCACCTCTCCACCTTGCACCCTGTGGTAAAGCCGTGGTTGCTTTGAGCTGCATCCTTAGTTTATTCGCCATGACTTCAATTACTGGCTTTGACCTTGATGGGGGTCATAAGGAAGTACTGACTGTGGACTTGGTCCTTGCTGGTCTGAAGGTCAGTGCAAGCGGCCAGAGCCGTGGAGAACGACTGTAGAGAGCTGTAGTGTGACTAAAGGAGCAGCTTTCCTGGCCCTTCTGAAAACTCATGGCTGGAGTTTAAGGAAAGAGATGGACAGCCTCGGAGCTGAGAGCTTTGGGACCCAGAAAGCCGAGGACCCCTGTGAGTCCTCATGGTGCTGTGAGAAGCAATAAGACCCTCACCACCTTGACCCCAAAGCTTGTGCTTCCGATGTTTAAGGCTTTGGCCTCCAAAACGTGGTTCTAGTTCTGATGAGGCGACTGTATTTGGGAATATTATCAAGGAAGACTACAGACCACTGTTTAGAATTAGAAATGCTGGGCTGGGGATTTAGCTCAGCAGCATAAGTGCCTGCCTGACAAGTGTGAGGCCCTGGGTTTGATCCCTAGTACAAAAAACAAACAGAAACCCCCCACAACAATTAGAAATGCTGAATATTTGGGGGGGATGAATGAAATACAAATTATTTCTCTGAAAGCCAGGAGGAAATCCCCTGGTTCTGTCCTGCTGAAGGGTGTCGTTTAGGAAAAGCTGCTCACATATGTATGTTTCTTTAGGGTGCTGGTAGAGTCACTGCAGAACTGTACCTTAACACAGATTCCCCTTCTCGTAATAAGGCATGAGGAGCGGGATGGGCAGGTTCCACCAGGGGCTGGTATCTCTGTTATCACTAACGCATTGGGACGAAGAGTCAGCAGTCAGTCACCGTGAGACAGACGAGTGTAGCCCCGCGGGGCCCTGCCTTTGGACATGCATGGTGGCTTGTTGAACGTCAGAGAAAATCAGCTGTTGCTTTCCGACACCTGTCCCCATTGTGAAGAACTTCCGGGAGAAGAGCTGCAGCTGGCGAATCCCAACACACTCCTTTCTTTGGGGTGGGGGTGGGGGGAGAAGATACTGTTAATCTCGCTACAGGAAGTCTTTCTTTTTACGATCTCCGCATTTGTCACCCCGAATCATCTGCCTTCCATTGGAGTGGCCTTTTCTCGCCCTCTCTCTCTCCTCCACCTTCTCCCCCACTGCCAGGTGATATTTATTTTTATGGGCTAAGCACTGTTTCAGGAGCTGAGAGCCAAGTGTCTCTGCCCTTGTGTTGCTGGTTTTATAATTTCCTGGACCCTTGATGAAGCCATGGACCTTGCTGAGACGAGCTAGGCCTGGCCTCTCCACAGCTGGCTGCCTGGCTACTCCAGCCTCGTTTTATTAAAGATTTGCAGTGACCCTGCTTTGGGTCCCGCTCCACAGCGAATGTGGGGGCACCAGAAGGAAAGAAGTCAGAGTCAGCACCCAAGGAGTTGACGGCTTCTGAGAGATCGCCCAGTCCTTGTCCCCAACACGGATCCCCTGGTCTGGCCAGCAACCTTAACTCGTGGTTCTTTTTCTCCCCTCTGATTTCACTTAGAGTTAGCCCCTGCCTCGATACCCTTCCCTTTCCCCCACATGCAGCCCCCCGGGAGGCCCAGCCGCCCGCTCACCAGTTCCCAGCTCCCACTGTAGGGGAGGAGCTGCCCAGCTCAAAGTGTGCTTTGCCCCATCCTTTGGAAGTGGGGCGTGACCCACTTAACAACCGGTGGAGCAACTGGGGTTCTGAGCAAAAGCGGAGACCAAAGTCTTGCAAAGGGTGAGAAGCCCAGCGTCTGCAGAGGAGACTGGCCGGGATCTCCCTGTTCGTTTCCGTTCCTCCCTGAGGGTGGGCCTGGCTCACCGCCCAGTGGGAGCCGTTGCGATGCAGCTCATTTGCTGCCCCCAGTTATCCTGCAGCTCCGTCATCGTCACGCGTGCCAACACCGCAGGGATAACGAGGACGGGCTCCCGATCCCGTGCCCTGTCACACGTGTAGAGCGCCATTGTTCACAGATGAAGTAAACGCGGGGCAGCTGGACTGCAGTCGGCTAACTCTGTGACTATTGCAGTTTTGGGGGGGTGCAAAGAGATGGGGAGATTGGGGCCCCAGGTTGACCATGAAAACAGAGCTGAAAAATTGGAAGTGTCCAACATTTGCAAAGAAAAGTGGGCTGGAGCTAGTGATGGGTTAGACAGGTCTACAAAGAAGGAACTGGGGCTTTTGGTGGCTCTGGTGTGCTTTGCTGTAGGACACTTGGCAAGAGGCGAGCTCCTGTGAAGGAGAGGAGATGTGGGAAGGGAACTGGGGGAGGAAGCAAGGACCGGGTTGAAATTAACTTTCCAAGGCTTCTCTCTCAAAGCCAACAGCATTGTCACTCTTTTAACAGAGCTTTTGTCTTCCAGGGAGCATTTGTTGGTTTGTTGACTGGATTCATGATGTCCTTATGGATTGGAATTGGAGCTCAACTTTATCCCCCACTTCCGGAGAGAACAATGCCTTTATACCTCGCCACAGACGGCTGTAACAGCACATACAACGCGACCGATGTGATGCCTGCTACGGAAATACCATTTTCTACTGGCACGGTTCAAATCCACAATGTGGAAAGGTATTTGGTTTTATAACCTGTCTTTAAGCCTTGTGAGGCGAATGGAGATCTCCGGTTGCTTGTTGTCTTGCCCATAACACTATGATTTTTTCATGACCTGCATGGCTCTTGAGGTTTTTGGGGTGAAGGACTGTGAGAAGATGAGAAAAATAAAGAAGAGATAAAAACCAGGATCCGTTGGAGACCTCTCTGTCCAGATGGGAGGAAAGGAACTGCTCTCTCACTGCAGGGGTGTTTATACATTTAGCATCTTAATGTCATGTGACACCATGTTGCCTAGTAATTTGCATGTATAGCAACTTAAGGGCCTGATTTTTGGAGCCTGGACTTAATTCTTTTGTAACTCGACCTGGGCAGTCTTTGTTCCCGGACTCAGCTGTCAGGCTGGCTCCTGCTGGTGTGGTCAATTTCCAGCTTCAATGGTTCCCTGCATGATTTTTCCTAATTCTGAACCTGGTAGAGCCCATGCGGGCCTTCGGCTATGCCACGTTATTCAGCAATAGCAAAAAGGACGTATGTTCTTAATTTCTATAGAAATTTCCACCTTAGCTTCAGGTCTAAAGGAGGCTTAAATATTAATTTAAAAATCTGTTATGGGGTAAACTACTAAACACCAACTCTAGTTGTGAGAAAAATTATCTGTCTTTGAGAAATGTTTTCAATGTAAAGTTCAATTATAAAAGAAAGACCACTTAGACAGTGTTTGAAACAGATCCTTCCTGACCCAAAGCTACCACGATCGGATTAGTGGAATCGTGGCTGCTCAGCCTGTGTGAAAGAGTCCAGATCTCAGAGATAAGTCACAGCTCTGACCTCCCTGCTGGCGTCTTCTGTTATGCAGCTTAGTTTTGAGCCTCTGAGTACTGAGAGGCTGTCAGGTTTCATGAAATAATGGAGACTTTCTGGAGGAAGACGCTGTAGGGCGCTGTGAGAGGCCTACGTCAGCTGCGGGCTTAGCGTACAAAACCTCACGGCTGTGTCCAGGCAACAGGAAGATAAGAACACTCACTGTCTCCGATGTGTTCCCGAGTGCCAGCTTGCACAGGAGACGGCCTCAGAGGGCTTCTGCTTTTGGGTCAAGACATGGGTCACCTTCTAGAAGGGACACAGTTCGGGGGGGGGGGATGAGCACAGAGACAGCTGTTATTAATGAAGCCGCGCGCGCCCCAGAGGGAACTCACTTGCAGATTCTTGCCAGTGGGACTTCTGGGGGAGTTCGAGGCTCCACACTCTATATGGATGGAGGGAAAAGTTAGTGCCAAAGACCAAGAAATATTTGGGAGACTAAGTAACGTGTTGTGAAGACAGAGGCAAAAGAATTGAGTTGTGAGAAGTGAGCTCATTTGGGTAAAAATGAGGATCCAGCCAGCAAAAAATGCAAATTCTAGCTGTCCAGAGTAAGCATTCCAAAGATAGCATCGGAGAGAGCTGGCATTATTATTATTATTATTATTATTATTATTATTTTGTCTTTTTGAGACAGGGTTTTGCTGGGCAGTTCAGGCTGGCCTTGAATGCACTTGGTAGCCCAGGCTGGCCTTGAATTCACAGTGATCCTCCTGCCTCAGCCTCCTAAGTGCTAGGCTCCCTTACAAGCATGCACCACCACACCTGGCCAACAGCTGGCTTTTTATGGATTGAAAAGGACAATGACAGCAAAGTGACAGTGACTTGGTCGTTGCAGCTGGTAGGAAGAGCACAGCATGAGACTCTTCCTTGGCCACATACATTGCACACTCTGATAAAGAGCTGTGATAAGCAGGCCACAGAAACCTGCACCACAGTGACCTGGGCGATTGGCTGACATTTTAAATCCTTTTCCAAGCATGTGGTCGGGGCCACACTTTTGATTTCTGGTCTAGTAAGTAAAGATCAGAAAAGCAGATGATGACCTTAAAAGCAGCACTAAATATTGTATTTTTACTGTTAGGAGAAGCGTTAACTTATACATGCAGTTGCTGGTAGCATTGCACTAAATCTCACGGCCGTGTTTCCTCTCTCTTTTAGGACCCTGCTTATGGATAACTGGTACTCCTTGTCCTATCTGTACTTCAGCACTGTCGGGACCTTGACAACCTTCTTTGTGGGGGTGCTTCTCAGCTTATCAACAGGTGGGTATCTCAACAGCATTCTCGCATTTACACTGGCTGTTACTGTCTCCTCCATAGCCGTCTATGTGCTTTTCCCAAGATCCCGTGAACACCCAGTTTAATTATTCCTCCATTTTACTCATGGGAAGTCTGAGAACCTGGGTTTGAGCATAGATCGTCTCTACATGAACCTTGCTCTGCCGTTTAGTAGATACATAAGTCTAGGCAAGTCACAGAGCCCTGCAGAGCGTTAAGTGTAAGATGAGGATAATAACTGACCTGTCTCACGCACAGGTTGCTGTGAAGTAAGATGTTTGCAAAAAACTATCTACGGCTATTATAGGGGTTTCACATAATGACCTTGTTCTAGGACCTTTCTATCCTCTCATGTTGGACCTTTGTAAACTGTAAGTAGGTGTACACACACAAGGCATAATAATAGTGACATTAGAGCCAGGTGTGGTGGTGCACGCTTATAATCTTAGCACTCAGGAGGCTGAGGCAGGAGGATCGCTGCGAGTTCGAGGCCAGCCTGGGCTACAAAGTGAGCTCAGGCCTGGCCTGAACTGCATAGTGAGACCCTGTCTCAAAAAGTCCAAAAACCAAAATTGTGACATTTGTGTCTAAACACAGTATAAAAGCTTTTTAAAATGTTAATAAACTTTAAAAATAAATATCTGTAGGGAAAATCAAACTGGTCGTGCCCATAGTGCTAACTGACCTATGGGACTGCGGTGGAGATTTTAGCCTTGGACATTCTTTCGTCTTCACAGTGAGAATTCTCTTACCCTGTCTCCTGTGCAGGGTCCCTCACTGCCTAGAGCCCTGGGTCCTTAATTTTGTTTTTTTGTTTTTAATTGAATGAACACAGCCTACAACATTTTCTTGAGAAAGGGGAGTCAGGAGGAGCGGGTTTGGAGCTTTGCTCGTCTGCACAATTATTTACTTAGTGCATTTTACACTTGGTCCATAGTTTGAAAAGGAATCTGAGGTTGAAAATCGTTGCCTGTTTTTCTGAGTGTGTCCTCATTTTCCCTTGGCTACGGTGCTGCAGTTGCCCACCACCACGCTGCCCGCGGGGCCTTGCGCGCGGCCCACTGTCACAGGCTGCCTCGCCTCGGGCCTTCTGCATGGCCCTTTACCTCTGAATGGCATGTCCTTCCGTTCTGTGCAGTCTCTATGCTATTTCTTTTGTAAATTCTGCTTTTTCTGTTTTCTCTTTCTGGAAACTTCTGTTAGTCAGATGTTCCAGTCTCACACTGCTCCTCTAATCTTCTCGTGTCTTCTCTCCTGTTCTCCGTTTCTGTGTCTTTTAGGTCTAATGTACGGATATCTTCTCCGTTTGCTCTTTCAAAGCTTCTCCAGGGAGCCCTCGATCCAGGTTTGGGCACAGTCGGTTGGGCCGAGGGAGGGTAGCTGGCCACTGCTCTGGTCCAGGTGAGAGACCGCAGCGGCTTGGGCTGGTGAAAGTGCTGCGCCCCCTGCACCCCCCTTTCCCTGCTGCATTCACACCCACAGCCGTGGAATGAGCCCAGGCCACCCTGGCCTCCGCGGCAGTGTTATCATCACTCAGACACGCTGCATTTTGTTCCAGTGTTTCCGGTCTTTGGTTGCTTTATGCTACAAAGCTACGTGTGTGGTGCTGCTTCCTGGGATCCTGTTATCAGGGATTGTTCCGGCCTTTAGATAGCGCTGTCTTCCACACCCACTGGCGTGTTACTGTGATCCACGCGTGCCCATACCTACAGCAGCACAGCTCACGGTAGCTAAGTCTCATGTGTCCACCAGCAGGCGAATGGATAAGGAAACTGAGATTTATATGCCAGGCTGTTGCACACTGTCATAAAGAGTAAACTCAAGGCATTTGTAGGAGAATGGATGCGCCTTGAGACCGTGATATTAGGTGAAATAAAGCAGACACACAAGCTTAAGTGTTGCATGGTCTCTCTTATACAGAAAACCAAATTATAAGTAAATAGCAAAATAAAAAAATAAATATAGGAAATAGGGAGATGGATCCTTCTCTGATGGGAAAGAGGCCAGGAGATGAGTCAGGGTAAGAGGGAGGAGAGTGGGAGAAAGAAGGAATTGGCGTGTGTTATGTGAACACGCCAGTTCCAGCCGAGGAGTGTAAGTGTGCACTGCAAACACGCACCAATAAAGATCGCCTCATACTGGTGATTATAAACTTCGTAGGCATTTGTTGCCTTTAGTCATTTCAAAGTGTTCTCCTTCTTCTTCAAAAGATCTGCTTTTACTCAAAATGAAATTACTGGCCTGATAAGTTTATTCTTTCATCTGTCTTAATATATTTTAAGTCAGATTTTAAACCTTTTCACCAGTTATTCAACTGTTTAGACGTGTAATATACTTAACCAGGCTCCCGGTACTATTTGATCTTTGGCTTATTTAACTCTCCCTTCCTCTTTTTTAAAGAAAGTGGGATGTCAGAAAATTTCCTTTGAGTATTCCTTTTTTCCTTCTTAAATTGGGTGATTCTGACGTCTACTGTTTTAGTCACTTTCCCCTCCCTGGGACAAAATGCCTGACTCCCGCAGTTTGAAGGAGAGGTTTAGTTTGGCTCAGGGTTTTGGGGGCTGAGGCCACAGCGGCCTGGCTGCAGGGCAGAAGTTGCACGGTGGAGGGTGGGGGAGCGGAGCGCTGCTCACCAAATGGCAGCCGGGAAGCAGAGGCTGCAGGGAGCCAGGAGCTGGGCAGAGAGACCCATCCCTCAAAGGTGCAGCCCAGCGACACGCCCCTTCCACCAGCCCACCTTCTAACAACACCCCCCATGGTCCGCCGATGAGTACGGACCCCCATGGTCCAATCTCCTTTCAGACACCCACCTCTGAGCACAAGCCACTGACGGAGAACATTCTAGATTCAAACCACAACCCCTCTGTATTGCTCTTGTCTTTTATTTTAAAAAGGAACGTTCGGTGCGTGGGAGCAGGCCTGTAGTAATCAAACGCACTTAGACCTCATTCATTTCCTACTCAAATCACTCCTGCTGCACAGCAGAAGTGAGCGCCCTGATAAAATCTGGAAACGTGCAATTCAGGCGGCCTTTGCTCCAGAAGCTTGTTTCTTTATGGGTAAAATGGGAGAAATGTTCTCCTAAGTAGCTCCCGAGCTGTTCCTGCAGCAGTTGCCTCATTCACTTCAGCCTCGGCAACATCTGGCGGAGTCTCAGCACACAGCAGGCCCTCGGTAATGCTGAATGAATTTATGGTGAATCTTATCTCCAGAGCTGCAGAGGTTCCCAGAGCCCAAAGCCTGCTATTCCTGCCAAAATACTGGTCCTCAGATTTACAGGTCAACAGAATCATCCTGGAAACGTTCCCCAAAGCAGGACCAGTGGTCCTGTGTAGAGGGTCCTGATTTGGTTGGTGTGGGCTGGAGTCCAGAAACCTGAATCTCAGGTACATCACTGAGATGACTTGGACAGAGGCGGCCCGAGGGCCGCATATTCACTTTACAAAGGCTCCTCTTTGATCCACAAGGAAAACACCAAAGCAAGGAGTTATTATTTGTTGTGTTTTGTAAATCAAACCTTAGGGAAGAGCAGGTGGGTCAGACGCCAGCAAGCACATTGATTTCCACTGAACTAACACATTGCACAGTTCGTAATTCCCTGCGTTTCATCACATACAAATATCTGAAGTCACCCAACGTGGCACTCTGCCACTTGATGCAGAAGCAGGTGGTTTGAAATTTTGTCGGTGGATCATGGAGACTGCGTTTTAATCAGTTCTCCCACCAGCACGGCAGGGCGTGAGTGACCCTGGCTGAGCACTGGGTCCGGCAGTTGGTTTAAGTGCGGTCCTATCTGTACCATCTGTCTCTACCCATTTATTTACGTACTGTGAGTCTCCTGTCTCTCCTGCTGAGGCTTGCAGGGGAGGCAGACGGTGCCCAAACTTTTGGCGCTGTTCAAGTGTCTCTCTGTGCTTTGAGCTCGTGGGGGAGAATGACAGTGTTCCTGCATGCGCGCTGTCACAGTGCGGTGCCGACGTCTTCTTAACAGTGTAATGTATTTTTTTTTTCAGGAGGAAGAAATCAGAACGTAGACCCCAAATTCTTACTCACCAAAGAAGACTTTTTATCTAACTTTGATATTTTTAAGAAAGTAAGTTGGCCTTCATTTGGCTTCACTAGGGAAGTGGGGCTTTCTCCCCTGGGTAGTGCGCTAGTGGGTTCTCAGCCTCTCTCTCCGGCTGGGTGGGCAGCGGGGGAAACACCCAGCCCTCCGAGCGTCATCCAGTCTGGTGCGTCACTGTGTTCCCTGCTGATCTACAATCCACTGTGCAGTTGTTTCACACAGTGGATTACAAAGCTGTCATGGAGCAACAGCAGAGGCAATCATTTTTGTCTTTTTGAGACAGGGTCTCGCTGTGCCCTGAACTCACTTTGTAGCCCAGTCTGGTCTTGAATCTGCAAGGATTCTCCTGCCTCGGCCTCCTGGAGTGCCTGGATGACAGGCGTGTACCACCACGCCCATGTTTTCCTCAGAAGCAATCTTCAGCATTGCTGTCTGTCTAATCTCCCTGCTGACATTTTCTTTCAGAAGGACCATGTTTTAAGCTACAAATCTCATCCGGTGGGGGAGGGTGGAACTGACAACCCTGCCTTCAACCACGTGGAACCGGACTTCAGCGATCAAAGCGGCAAGGCCGGTGGGACTTGGCTGTGAAGCGGCTGTGATGGGAGAAGATCGGAAACGTGCCTCAGTTTTATGTCTTTTCTAGGGTGCTGGGATCAGAATTAGATTTTTTTCCTAACGCGAGTGTTTTGGGGGCTACATTTTTGTTAACGTCCAGTCCTGACTTTCTTCCCTTTCTATGATGATTTATTATGGTACTCTGGGGCCAAGAGTTTGCACCCCAGCATTCTCCCTCTCTTGTTCTTCAGTGAACCGCACTTCTGACCACATGCACGCCAAAGGACTGACGCACACATGTACATGTGACGCTTGGTCGAATGCATCTTCTTAAATTTGGGCATTATTGAGAATATTTTCCATGCCTTTGGTGCTAGCATCATACCTTCAGCATTTGCCAGAATCATAACCAATGTTGAATGGGGCTTTTCCTCCCCCTGCCACATATGCTTTTCTTAGGGAGCAAGGAAAGGACAGGTTTGTGTGGTGGGGGCTTCTTATCCTGGGTCGGCCAGGGCAGGAAGCAACCTTGGAACTGATTCTGGTGCAGGAAGGCGGGAATCAGGAAGCAGAGACCCTAAAGGTCTCTTGTATCTATTCTTGCGCCTTTGGCTTGTTTTCTGAGGTGCCTGGTCTTTGGCTGCTTGTATTACCTAAAACTGTAGTTCTTATCTACCTTCCAGCTTACTTCTCAGTTCCCTATTTACCCTGTTGCCCTGGGCTTGGATACGTCTTGATACAACCAGTGTGAATCACGCCACAGAGACGTTGGTCCGCCAAGTACCAGCCTATAAATTGTGAACTCTCGTGAGAGTGGTACTGATCAGTGTGTAGGGTTGCGGGTGCTTACCAATTTGGTGGCCCGAGGGCACTGTGTTTTAGACAATGGTTAAGTTCGGGGTTGGGGGTGTAGCTCAGCGATAGAGCACTTGCTTAGCTTGTGCGAGGCCCTGGGTTCCAGCCCCAGCACCGAGAGACAAAGTGAAGATTCATGGTGTTAGCTGGTTTCGCTTAACCTGTTGAGTTAAACACTGGAATGTCAACTAAGCTGTAGTCAGACAAGCTGACTGAGGGTACCTACGTTTAGGACTTTTGAAATTTTAGTGTGTTCATATGGTTAACAGGCCAAATTAAATTCTGGGTAGTACTTTACAAGGGAATGCACCAAATTACTGAATATCTGCTTTTTTTTTTTGTCAGCACGGGGGATCGAACTCACGACCGCGCACTTGCAAGGCAGGCGCTTATGTCACTGAGCTAAATCTCCACCCCAATATCTGCTTTTATGATGTTTTAAAATTTCATATTGCGGTCTCAAAGTTGCTTAGTTGTTTATATTGCTATCTTCTTAGCTAAGAGTTTAGTACAAGATTTCATCAATAACTTATTTTTTCTACAATAACCACATTAGATACTGCTTAAAAGTTCAAAAAATTTTAAATGTTTTAAAAAAGATGAAAGAAATATTTAGAAATATAAAGCATGCATAAGTTTTATAATTCAGTAATTTTATGCATATTTTCTGACCTACTTTCTTTGGGAAACCATGCTCTGTACATATAGAGGTTACTGATATTAAGAAATAAAGAAAATAAGCAGTAGTGTATCTGTAGAGTAAGAGATTTACATAGCATTCAATTCAGTATATAGTCATGTATTTCTTATTTAATAATTCTAAATGCATATGTTTGAAGAGTGATTTAATTTTGGAAATCAAAATCAGTCCCTTTAAATAACCTTTTCTCTTACCTGGCTGCCTAGAAGGTAGGTGATGTGTTTTTAGCGAGAAATCTGAAACTTCCGCTCTTGTCCGTGTCCCTCAGAGTAAAGTGCACCTTTGTGACCATCCAGGCCCTCAGGGTTTTACATTTGCAAACGCAGGACGGTGCCAGGTAGATGTCTTCACAAAACAGAGCAATTCTGTTACTAATTCAAAAGAAGGTACCTTAATTTCTGAAATTTGCAGTAAAATGTTAAAACATTATAGTGGAGAATAAGCAATCTACTTCTCTTAATTAGTTTGAATCACAATAATTCAGTGGGAGAAACAGTCACGCAGAGTGTCTGTCAGGTGTTTTTTTGCCCCTGCCAAGTTCTGTGCCCCTGAATCGCCCTTTCACCACCTCTCATGCTGGGACACAGCGCTGGGCCCCTTCCTACCTGACCAGAGTGACGTGCGTATAACAGGCCAGGTTGAGCTTGGTGGCAGGAGACGACCGCTGAACTCGCTCAAACAGCGGTACTGACGTTTCAGTGAGACTGAGGGTCAGACTCTGACACGGAAGCCACTTTCCAGTTTTTTTTAAAAGATGACCTGCTAATGAGTTGTAATGTGATGATGTAGAGATAGGGCCTCTCCAAAACTACGTGCCATAAGCATATTAAAATATGTTTAGGATTTAGCAAGATTATTCCAACTGAATAATGTCAGCTTAAAAAAATATAGAGCTCAGTCTCATTCATCTCACAGCGCAATGAAGATTTTATAGGTAGATGTGGAACGGCGTATGTTCACGTTCATCTGTTGAGTTGCTTAAACAGACCAGCAGCTCCCATCGGGGCCTATTCTGCTCCTCTGGGACATTGTCAGTGGTCCCAGGGGGTGTGTGTGGTGCTGGCCTCCTGTGAGTACAATTAAGGGAAGCCACAGGCAGCTAAGTATCCCAAGAGATGGGTCAGCTAAGCTCCCCCAACAGAAATGACCCAACCAGACCTCAGCAGTGCACGGGCTGAGCACCCTTGACTAGGGTGAACAGTCACAGTCTGGTGGCCTCTCTTCTGTCAGGAAGGTGGCCTGACACTCGTGTCTCAACGTTGTCATCTAAGGGTCGCAGCGAAAATACCAGGATCACATAGAATGTCAGAATGCAGAATAATGACCACATAATTTTGTAGCACCCTGAAAAGATTAAGGGCCATAGAACTGTGAGTACTATGCACACCAGTCTCAGGGCATCTTAGCTTCTCTGCATACATTAGGGTGAGGGAATAGTAAATGCACCAATGCAAAGGTTTCATAACTTCATTTTATTCATGAAAACCACAGGAAGTGCAGCTTTTTTTTTTTAAACCACCGAATATCCCGCGACATAGTCACATGGGACAGGGCTGAGGTTGAGATGTGAAGATCTTTTCTGGTCATGCCTATTTGGGAACCTGTAGGCCTTTCATACGTGGATATCTATGTCTTTCCCAAGATTGGGACCATTTCTGCTATTATTTCACTGAATAGGTTTTCTAGTCCTGTAACCTTTATTTCTTCCCTTTGCATTACCTAGTGATGTGGACATTTATCTTTTAATAGCACCCCTAAGATCTTGTGCATGCTATTCATTTTTTCCCTTGTTTTTCTTTGTTTCCATTTGAATGTGATATTGCAAAAGACCAGTCTTCAGACTCTGATACTCTTTCTTCCCCTTGATCTAGTTTGTGGCTGAGATTTTCATCTGGAATTTGCTCCTGGAGAGTTATGGTTGGTCATGTTTCTCACATTGCTTCTGAGATTGGCTAGGAGAATGGGTATCTCTACTTCTTTTGTGGAATGGCTTTTTTAGTGAGTGGCTCCCCTGAGGATGCGTTCAGGCCATGGAGCGATTATTTCCAGCTGGCTGTCTACTGTAATCTCGTAGTTGCTTTGGCTGTGACTGGTGAGTTTGGGTACATTGAGTGGCATTTTGGCTGGGAGCGATCACTGTCTCTCTGGAGTGGGGACAGCCTAGTGGCACTGGCAGGTGCTGTGCAGATAGCAGATGGGCAGGTGCACCTCGTGTGGTTATTCCTACAGTGGGAGTGGTGGCCTCTGCTGATTGATGAGGGTTTCTTTAGGCTGTGCGTGCTGCCTCTGTTCCTTGGGCGGGACTCCAGGGTCGGCCCCTCTAGTACTGGTGAGGGGCTTGAATCACCCGTAGACATCAGCACAGCCCAGGTATCTGGGGAGAGGGAGGGGTGGTAATCACGGCACCCCCTCTGTAGCACTCACACCCACTTCTGACAGTAGCATGTGACCAGGAAAGATGTGGAAGTGACCAGCTCGGGGACCGATGTAAATGCGGTGGCAGAACAAGTTCAGTTATTCCTTTGTGCATCTCCTGTGGCTGTCCCCAGGAGCGAGCCCGCAGACCCCTCTTGCTGCGCATTTTCAGGAATGGGGTGTTGGCTGGGGGTTCCCCTGGCCTTTTAGATACAGTTCCCACAAGGGGTGGAGCAGAGCGGTCATGTCTGGTGCCAGGGACAGTTCACAGCCGAGGTGCTCACAGTGTGTGTGAGCGCAGAGTGCACTTTCCCAGGCTTGTGTCGGGGTTGCCCCACCACGCCCGCTCTGGCTCGTGTCTGTGGGCCCTGGAGACGGGCCTGTACTGGGCTTCTAGCCAGATTCCAACCCTAGCTCCCTTCTCAGGAGGGCGCCCTATGGGCCAGTGGGAGATGGAGTCAATCCCTCTCCCAAAGCCAGGCGGCCGTGCAGATCCCTGGCCTTGGTCTTTAGGGTCCAGACCTGCGAGGACCACAGGATCTCCAGTAGCAGAGAAGGTCGGTATCCGCGCCGATAGAGTTTGCGGGGACTCGCTCTTGCCTTTACTGCCATGGATGGGAGACCCGCATCTCCTGGCTAAGGTGTGGAGGATGCTGGGAAATGTCGCTGATCTCAAGACATTGTGGTCTCGTGTCTCTGAAGGCACTGGTGTCTGTTTCTAGAAGATTGAATTCCAGTGTTTTCCCTTGGCCACTCAGCTCTCCCACAGCTACCCACCTGCTGCTTTGTGTCTTCTTTGGACGCTTCTTTTTGGCCGCCTTGTTGATCCCTGGAACCCCCAGGCTCTGGCCGCTTCTTTCCAAACCTGATGGTAAGTTTTGTGGCTGTGAGTCTCCCAGGGTTTCACGCATCTGAATCCTCAGCTTGCGAAGGTACTTTGGCATGTGAGGAGCAGCCTATCTCGGCGTTCCCATGGGGGAACCGTCACAGCCACCGTCTTGCCCCGATGTCCCACTTAATGAGTGACCCCTGCTCTTAACAAAGAGTGCGGGCCTGAGGAGCCAGCCTGACCACATGAGCCTGTGGGGGACATTCCAGGTGCAAGCTGAGCACTTGCTCCTACTATTGAACATGGTGCTGTTTACCGCACACTGCCCTCAGGCGAGATCCCAGCCCCAGGAAGAGAGGAGTTTGGTTGGTTCCGTTTAGTGGCTTCTTCAGTAGCTGGGACGGTTTGGGCCCCAGAAGGTGCTCCCCGTGAGTCAGAATGGATGCTTTTGGCCAAGGGGTCATAAAAAAAGTTTGCTTCTATAGGGCAAGCATTGGGTGTTCACACCAGCCTTGAGGAGATGTTCCCTAATTCTGAGATTCAGTATTAGGAACCCTTCATTACCTGGTGCAGTTAGCTGGGTCATCCAGCCATCCTTAACCAATAGTGTCAGTAATAACCAATAGTGTCTGTCAGTAATGCCACAACAAAGGAAAGCTCCATTCTCTACCATCACAGAGGTTATAGTCTAATCAAGAAGGCAGAACCAAAAGAGAAGCACCCAGTAATTACACTGGAACACTGCAGTGTGAGAGCCGTGGGAGGCACCGCGAAGTGGGCAGTAGGAATGCACGCGGCCCTCGGCCCGCTCCTACAGCACCTCCCCGACCGAGAGAGGCAGAAGCCAAGATCTGGAAGATGAAGCATCATAGCTGAGCAAAGGAGAGAAAGGAGGAGCCGTGTAGGCAACAGGGACTGGCACATTCAAAAGGCCAGAGGGCAGAGAGATCTCAGTGCCTGGGACGGGTTTGGACTAAAGGCAGCTAAGAGATGACAAGAACCGTGGGTAGCAGCAAAACAGGTGGGTCACGTTAAAGACCCACCGATTTTAGCCGTACGGAAATAAGCAGCCAGAGAGGTTTTAAGTAGATAAACCACACTAGGGAAGCTGCATGGCAGGGTTTGGTGCCGAGTGGCATGACCCACCGAGGAGGGGCTGGTACCCCACATCGCAGAACTGCTGCTTCCACCTTTCTGCGGGGGTGATCGTATCTAACTGACTGAGCTTAGCTTGGATTGTGGGCGACACGAGAGTGATTCAGATTCCGATGATAAGATATTGATTAGCTCAGTGGTTTGCAGGTTATGGGACCTCATTCAACGGAATCAACACAGCGGGGCACTCGGTAGCACTGGGAACCCTCAGATGTATTCAGACCTGTGGCGTCGGCAACCTGAGTGGCCGGGGTCGGTGACTGCAGTCTGCGAGGGCTCCAGAGCCGTGGGGGCAGCTGCTAATGATCACTGGTAGGAAAAGCAGACTGGATGTATGATCAGCAAACACGCCGCATCTAAACGATTCCTTAAAAGCTGAATATTGCCTCTACTTTGTTAGCAGTGTTTCTTTTGCATATTGGATATCGGCCCATTCAAACGATCATGGTTTATAGTGACGTCTGAGGTAAGGGAGATTAGAGATAACTTCCTCGAAGGCGGGCGTGTGCACAGAATACCACAGCTAGTAGCGTGGATGAACCCACCTGGCCATGTCGTGGAATCTGAACTGAATTCTACTCACGTAGTAAAATGACCCACGGAGTAAAATATTGTTAGCTATGTCTTCCTTATTTTTTTGTTGGAAATACTATAAAATGAGTCAATCCTGACCATTAATGAGTGGCCTGGAGAAATTACCCCCTGATTGGGATACAGATACTGGCACATAGCCTGGCACGGGACCGAAGCAGGTTCAATTCCTTTGTTAGAGAAGAGGATGACGTGAGGTTGAGGTCTTAGGCCTTTGTCATGCTGAAATTTATATTTCCGGGAAAGTGAGTCTAAATCGATGGCCTGCCAGACGCAACAGTGCGTCGCTCTGAGAATGCCAGCACAGGCATCACGGTGTTAGGCAAGGGGGACCTGATGGGGCCCCTTGACAGTCACTTCCACGTTACCTGGGGCTGTGAGGGTAGGGGTGAGCACACTGGGTGTGGGATGGCAGAGTGCAGGGACGAGTGTCTATGCAAGGAGGGAGGACTGCACTCAAGAGATTTTAGGAGGGGGAGCCCAGGGGCTCGATGGGAATTGTAGTTTTACAGGGATGACACTGAAGCACCAAAGCACAAACATTTCCCTCTCCGTTGCTTCAGTACATGTGCAGAAAGAGTGCCATTCAAAAAATCAGTCAACAAAATTTTGCCACTTCGAAAACTTAACCCCTCTTGATAACCATTTGGATAACTTTATGTCCGGATTCAGTCCTTTCCTGACAGCTCAGGTTTTAACAAAGATTAGAGCATGAAGTGGTATAATTCTAACACTGTATTCATATTAAGACTTGCGAGATTTGATTACTGAACCTCAAATGACGGCATATTCACTTATGCCTTATTTTTAAAACGTTCAAACTTTCCAGATGGAAGGGGAAGTGAATCAGCAGTGTACACCAGTATTTCGCTGGCTGCGTTGTTTGTTGTTTGCTTGCATCCATCGAGTAAAGATGCTTTTGAAACCTGTTACTTTACGTGTACACGTGTGTGCTAACCCAACACCCCTGCGCGGGGAGGGGGACAGTCCAGTCAGGGTGGTTAACGTTCCGGCTCATTAGGCAGTTTCTAAAGCTTCTTGAGCAGAGCGTAATAACTGTGAGTGTCTGTGAGACACATGCGATGGTTCACGGTGAGCAGTGTGAGGTGAGCCAGCTTGATGGCCCCGAATGCCAAGGCGGGTGGGACAGGGGCACTGACTCCTCTGATCCGACCATCGTGAGTGCGCAGAAGAGCCCTGGGAATGTGTCAGATCCGAGCACTGGCTGGGCCTGGCGTGCAGGGTGGACCTCGGGCCCAGAAACCACAGGTCACAGCGGCGCGTCAGTAGAATGAGCTGTCTTTCCGCGGCATCTCTTCGCTTCATCCTAGGTCGGTGTGAAACAGTTCGTAGGCTTCCTGTCCAGTGACTGGACACTCCAGGAATGACCCCTTGTCTTTCAGCATCCATAAAGTGTGAGTCCTTGATTTGGATGGTGCCGGCTTGGTACTTTACTCCCTGGGATGTCAGGGAGAGCAAGGGCCAGGAAGACAGAAGGAATTCACGGCTGAAGTTCTAGCTCACTGAAAGCCACCATGACTGGTCCCCTCTCTGGGGTAACGACAGGTTCCAGGGACTCTACCACCAGGGAAGCCAGTGTCGGATGGACCTGCTAATGGGGCACTCTCACCTCTCTCAGCTGGCACAATCAAGTCACACACACACACACACACACACACGCACGCACAGTTGGAGGTAACTGGAAGGTTTCGCTTTGGGTCTTGTCTGTCTCCCCAGAAGTTTATGTGCTCCAAGCCTCTCCAGTGGGTTGGTGTGGGGATGGTGGCTCCTTTAAGAGGCGGAGCTTAGTGAAAGGCGGGCAGGTGATTGGACGATATAAATGTCTTTCTCATGGCATCCCCCCCCACGTTCTTGTCGGTGGGCTGTTATCAAAAGAGCCCTCCTGATCCCTGACTCGCTCTGGCTTCCTGTTTCATCATGAACTCTCTCTTCCTTCCACACATGACTGTTTGCCTTTTTGTTTTTTTGTCATGTCATAGTGTAACCAGGGATTTTGTCACCAAAGGACAAAACTCATGGGGCTGCCATATTGTGACCTTTCAGCCTCCAAAGCTGTGAGCTAACTTCTTTTCTTCATAAAGTATCCAGCCTCGGGTATTTTGTTACAGCCACAGGAAATAGACTAATAGGGGTAAATGTATTTGATTACAAAAATCATTTCACTATACATAAACGTGTTTGACTATGTCATTTTACTGTATGTATATATATCAAAACATTGTGTTGTACACCTGATAAACACTTTAGAAAAGACACTTTCTACCTGTCAACACGATTAATTACAACACACATCTCCCCTCTCCCTAGACAGGGAGAACCTCCTTCCCAGCCTTAGCAGAGCATACTAGTAGGGAGAGGCATAAAAGTACTGCAAATCCCAATGATTATATTTCACATTTCCTGTACTAACTGTGTTAATGATACTTTTCAAGCTCTTCAGAGTGATTTCTCATTAACCTGTTTGGTAGCCTAGGAAGGAAGCATAGATGGGAAAGGTGGGGAAGAAGAACAGTCTTTCCTCAGGGGGAAACAATTTCTGTCGTGTGTGCAGGAGTGATAGGCCAGGCATTAAAGACCCCATACCGCTAGGATCCCTCTTATCCTGTGAGATGAAAATACAACCAAATTTCAGAAAAGCCAGCTGAAAATATGTCATGTGCATAAATTTATTTTCAATTTTATTGCATCACATTATACAAGCATTAAACATGGCTTGGTGTTGGTGACTAAGTGTGAAAATTCATCCTTCATGTCAGTACCTTCTGGCTATTTACAAGGAGTTTCTATGTACTTTATATATCTCTGCATTTGTCTGTACATATGTAGCAATACATGACTATACATATGTACACACAGAAATACATCTATGGCCATACTCATAGCTATAGATATGTCATATATAATCATTTCCTCAGAAGATCAGAAATTAAACACAAAAAAGGAAAGGAAAAAGTTGTTGTAAACAGGATCTTATCTGCGTCATTTGGTGACGTGGAGTTAGGACCATACGATGACATTCTAGGAATGTGTGTCCAGGTGTCCAAATAACTCTTTTTTTTTTTTTAGCCCAGTGTCTGTAAAATTCACACGGGATAGAATGCAAAAAAAGGTAGCAAACAGGCTGAAAAACAGGCCCGGTATACAAGTTCCCCTTGGTGTTAAAAACTTGGGAATAGAACTGCCCGTAATGTGCATGCGCGCTTGGTCGGGGACGCGGCGGGTGGAGAGCGGCTGTGGGCAGGGCTGCAGTCCGGCTCGCTGGGCGCGACTCCGCCTGGTCCCCGGCTGGACGCCAACCTGCCTGCAGCTGCCCGGTCTGCGACATGCACTGCGGTTGCATTTTTGTGTGTCATTCACTTGAATGTGCTTTTTGCACAGCCGGGAGAAGTAAACAAAATTCAGGTCCTTGGCCTGGAAATGAGTGATTACCTGGAAAGAGAAAAGAAGACATCACGATCTCAGGGACACGGGGTGGGTTAACAACGAGGTGGGCGATGGTCACTTACCTCGCGTCAAAGGCACACAGGGCGCGGGTCAGGTCAGGCAGGGGGCATGTAAACATTACGGTGCCTGCTTTGCGGGAGCACACTGAATCAGAAGGGCACCCGAAGCAATGTGACGTCTGCCAACTGCCGTGCGGACAGAGAGGCAAACGCTATGCTTCCAACCAAAAGTGAGAAATGGCTCCTACAGGGAGAAGGCAGCTGGTAGGAACCGCAATGGTCAGGCACCCCGAGGTGTGCAGAAGGCCACGCGGCCACAGCCAGAGAGGGGGCCAGAATGGCAGCGAGGAGAGCGGGGCTCGGGCTTCGACTGGATCACGGGATCCGGAAGGTTAAGCCAGCGTGGCTCCCAAAGTGTTGCTTGGTACAGCTTTCCTTTCGCACATGGGAAGACTGAGTCTACGCGAATGCTTGGGCCAGATCGCGGAGACAGACGATGGCAACGCCAGGCACGGAGCCAGGCAAACCGCAACATGAAACAACCGTCCTACAGACCCCTTCACGGCTTAGGAAATGTCTCCCATGCATTGTCGCGTTCGAACTGCATATGAATTCTGCCTAATAGGCAGACTCAGAAGAGTGAAGTACTTCCCCCAGAGCAGACCTGGGAAATGGTAAGATTACTAAGTAGAAAAACAGTGTTCAACACCTATCTACCACTTTTATTCCTGGGGTTTAGGGGTCTGGGTTGTTTCCTCTAACTCCACAGTCAGCCCGTCTCACGGCAGCCTGCTGGACTGCTGGCACCAAGCTGGGCGGACACACCTTTACTAACTTACCAACAAGCATCTCTGCACATGTCTGTGATACCTTTGCCTACAAAAAACTGAAAACCATATTTTTGCCTATATAGCTCACTTTTCCTTTGGATTTCAAATTTGGAAAATGTTTTCAAAGTTAGTTTTCAGTCACATAAGGGAGAGAAAATCAAAGGGCAAGGAAGACTAAATAAATCTAGTAATAATATTAGACTCACAGAGTGTCAGACCAGGGAGCTCATTAAACACTTCATTCCTGAGGAAACTAAGGCCCAGAGAAGTTTAGTGGTTTGTCCAAGATCACACAGCTGGTAACTGACTTGCTACGTGGTTTTCAGCTGCGGAGCCAGCTTACCATGGGCTGAACCCCCTGAAACCGTGAGTCAAATCTTCCCTTAATTGTAGGTGTCCAGAAGTTGTGTCTCCATGACGGGAAGCCTGAATAATACACAAACTGTTGACTGAATGTGTATTTGTTAGGTGTCATGTACTTCATGTGTGCCTTTAGTTGGAAGAATAAAATGTACAGTTCAGGGCTTTGCCTGAAGATGCTTACGACTGTGTTGAGGAAGCCTAACAATTATTTAAAGATCACATGTTCAAAGTACAAAGCATTGTATTGCAGTCCATGTGCTTCTGATGGAGTCAACTTGAGACGCTTAGGAGTAAGTCTCACGGGGTGCTGAGTGGTGAGGGGACCTTCGAGGAGGTTATGGTACATCACGGCCCAGCCTGGGAGGGAACAGGGCGACAGAGGCATAAAATGCTCACTTCAAAGCAAGAGCACATTGCACTGGAGATACCAAAGCAAGTGGCTTGGCTGGAGCAGAAGGCAGAGGACGGTTTATTGCAGCAAACGCCTGGCCGCAGCATGAAGACCTTACTGCAGGCCGTGTCTGGGAGGGAGGCAGAGAGGAGGGGCGGGAGCTACGCACAAGGGGCCCAGTTACTAAAGAAGAAGCCAGTGGGCTTTGGAGGGGAGACCACAGTGCAATTTTAAAGAAGAAACCCATCGGCCCTGGGCGCTCCTGAGGCACCCATTGCTCCCCACTCCTGGAGCAAAGCGAGCTCTGTGTCAGGGAGACCAAGCGGCACCCCAGCACGAGGCAGCCCCGGGCGGGCGCCCCCACCTGCTCAGGGCCACTCGTTGTGAGGCGCCTTCCCGTTCTTCCTCCGCTCCTTGCGCTCCTTCTGCAGGCGCTCCAGCTCCGCCTCGTACATCATCTCCTGGATCAGGTACTTCTCCCTTCTCATCCGGTCCCGGAGGTCCTTCGGGAGGTCGGGGATCAGGTAGGAAATGAGGTGCTTTATACAGAACACGAGGTGCTGAAAACAGCAGAGGAGGCACTGGTCAGGTCTGTCGCCCTCATTCGGGACAGATTCGGGGATGAGCACGAGGGCAGCTAGGTGGGGGACGCAAGTGACCAAAAGATGATGGGCAGGTGAGGATGAGCGGGGTCCATGGTGCCAGCCAGGGAAGAGGAAGATGGCATGGCGAGGGTAAGCAAGGGGTGGCCAGAGAATTCAGAGGAGACCGAAAGAGCCTGTACCCCGAAACAGGAAAGCCCAGTGTGAGCTCCAACTTACTAGCTGCTACTTCTGAAGACCTGTTTTCTGCCTGACACTAGTCACTAACGACTCTGAGCCCCAATCCTCGCCCCTATAAAACGGGCATTACTGTGAAAACGTAAGAAAATCTTTTAAAATGCTTTGTAGATCACTAATAATTACCAGTGGTTTATTTCACTGATGAGTTTCGTCCATTTACCTATTAAAAACCTCAAGTTTATCCTTCTTTATAGCTGAGTAATATTCCAATGTATAAAAATACCACATCTTTTTTATGCACTCCACGGTTAATGGGCATTTGGGTTGTTCCCAAGATTTAGCTATTACAAATCATGCTGCTATAACCAAACTCACATATACAAATATCATATTGTCTCCCTAGTGTAAAAAAAACTGAAACAGTAATAAGATCCAAAATGTACTATAAATATAGTGAAAATGAAGGGGAAAGAAAGTGCTCAAAAGGAAAGAGCAACTGGGATAAGAGAAAGAGAAACGGAAGAAGGGAAAAGTTATAATGTATGTAGGTATACATATGTGTGTGTGTACGCAAGATAGCGAACTATGCTGCTAATCTCTGTAAGTTCCTCACAAAGAACAGCTTGTGCTCTGTTTGATAATTTTTATGTCTAAATCTTTTAACATGGACAACTAAGATAACAACATGCAATAAATTAGTCTTCATTTCCTACTATTTTTTTTGAAATTCTGTATCATTTCTTTTTTTTTTTAAAGAATTATCAGTGGGCCTAAGGAAATGGCTTCTTGGTAAACTGCTACAAATTGTTTCCCTGAAATAGAAATACCTTGAACTCTAGAATCATGGTCACTTCCCTTCAGCTATACCCTGGTGGTCAATAAAGTGTTAGATGACAATCTGAGGGGCCTTACAATTTCAAAGTGTTTAATAAAAATAAATCATAGTCAGTGGTATCATCAAGCATTCTTTGTTTTATTTAAAGTAGGCCCAGTGTAAGAGCTTTTCTCTACACTTCTGGTGTCTTACTGTGGTTAAAAGGAGTCACTGGGAGGGCAGGGGAGGTTCTTTTTGGAAAGCCTGATGCTAACTTAATGGGACCTCTTTTCATCTGAAAAAACTTAACACAGTGTTGGATTACAAATGTTCCTTTGAGGGGCACCGAGCCATTGGTAAGCTACTTTCCAGGGAAGAGCAGCTTAATATTATCTTCTCTTAGTTCCTTGGAATGAAGAAAACAGCAGTGGCTGAAAAATCTCAGAGAATTTTAAGAAACTTCTGGCCCAAGTCCAAGCCAAGAGGCATCCTGGCTTGTATTAATCTCACTCTATCCAGGCGACAAGAGAAAATCTACACCCCTATCAGACCCCGCCCCGGAGGGCTTGTGAAAAGCACGTCATAGACAGAGTGCCCGTGTCTCGGGGTGGGGGTGGCGGGTGGGGAAACTGCATTTCCCTTGACT
This sequence comes from Dolichotis patagonum, assembly GCA_004027295.1. Classification (NCBI taxonomy): domain Eukaryota; kingdom Metazoa; phylum Chordata; class Mammalia; order Rodentia; family Caviidae; genus Dolichotis; species Dolichotis patagonum. The sequence goes on along the minus strand of PVJX010004136.1, from coordinate 14,548 downwards.
TCCGGGAACCATGGTGCTACAATATTAGACTTAGACCGACGACTCTCGACTTGCTCATTAACACTCAGCAGCAGACCTTCAAATATATCTTTTTCCTTCTCTTTTTATTGGTGTATGCTTGGGATACATAATACACACACTCCTTGTGGGCACTGGCACACACAGGGGTCACGCTTCCCTTTCGCCTCCAATCCTCTCATCATCCCGCATCTTTAGGTTTCGCAAATCCTCAAGTTCTCCAATTAAGAAAAGAAAAAGAAGATACACAGCAGGCTACGTAATATGACCCGGCTCCTGCGGGAAGCAGACAATCATGATGGGAGGGCTCAGCATCCATGCCCGTCGTCGTGATTCCTGGTGACTCGATTATGTCAAAGGAAGCAAAGGAAGTCACTGAGGGAACTTACCTCGAACACGATGATGAAAGCCAGCCGGGCAGCCAGGACGTGCCAGAACTGCAGCGTGTAGCCGTAGGGCACCGGCGCGTGGGGAGAGTCGCGGTAGTCCCGGTATCTGCAAACACACAGGAGGACGTGGCAGCCCAAAGCGGACTTTTTCCGGTCCCCCGAGCGCTTCCATTCCCACCCCCCTGACCTCCCTCCCTGACCTCGGCTCCAGAGACGAGCCGGATGCGTGAGGCTCATCACCGGGACACCACAGATTGCGGATGGATGATCACAAGGCCACGGGACGAGCAGGGCCTGCAAAGAGGCGGTGGCATCGGGCTGACTCTGCCTCAGTCTTGGGATCCACTTTTTACGAAAACTCGTATTGCTCCCTCGCTCTCCTGACTCCTGACCAATACATTTCTTTTGCTTAAGCTGCCTGACAGTGGATTTCGGCCACAAAGGGCCCTGCGGGTGCCGCTCCAGCTATACGAGTTGAGTCAGCACCAAGCTCTCAGAGGTCGGCCAAGCGCTTACTTGGGGTCAAGCATTATCCTCGGGACTTAAACCCAGGTGACTCCACTTTCTCCTCACCGTGACCACCAGTACTGTCACAGGTAGGAAAACTGAAAGTGACTCCTCCATGTCACTAAGTTTCCCTGGAGTTTGTTCCCAATGTTCTTTTCATTTGCCTCAGAAATTTGGAGCAGTGTGGAAATACTGGACTGGCGATTGTAATATTTTTGCCATGTACGTACAGCAAATTCCCTCATCTGAACAAAGGTTACGATAATTCAGGTTCTCTCGAGGATAGCATCTAGCCTCAAGGTCAGCACTGATTTGCATATGAGGACACAGAATAATGACCTATAACTAGCTTCTGAGATCTATCAAGGGTCACAGACCATGAGCTGACACCATTACCACCATCAAAATCACCATCTCCATTATGATGAGTGTCCATGGATGAGCAGGAATCATGGATCATCATTATTTGATCACTAGAGTGACGTTTATGATTAGTATCCAGTCCTGAGCTTAAGAATGAATCATTAAGTGTCCTCTCAAACCTCGGGTCCTCTCTGTGGAGATGAGGATTAGGCATTCCTCCAAGACACTGTTCTATTATAAGGTCATAAAGTCGGTCTCTGTCCCAGGTCCAGCAGCGATGCATAGAATTGAGGAAGAAGAATTTTAAGCAGCACTAAAAGTTTCTAAGGGTGATTCTAACCTTTATTCTCTTTCTGCAGGGGGCAGCTAGTCAAATCAGCAGGAACTGTGTTTTCTGCAATAAAGACAGCAGACGTGGTTCCCTGATTCATCTTTATCTATATTTCAGATATGGTCCAGATAAATATGCTAGAAGAGAAGTAGTGATATGCCTTGATCATACGTGTGGCTGATTATGACCCAAAGTATACTTAGAATGGGAAGCAACGCCAACTATTTTCATCTTCCTTTACTCCTTAAATTTTTCAGAATACAGTGTTTGCTACAGCTGAGAATTCTTTGATGGACAGCAGTTTTTCCAGTCAGTAACAGGAGAGTGTGTCTGTCTCACCTTCCTCTAAGACGCTGGATTCGCAGTCTTCTATGGGGGTCAGATGCTTGCTGAAAATGTCTTAGCTCATGCACCAGCCGCCCTGGCCCGGCTGTGTCTTCTGTTAGCAGACGATTGGAAGGGATCTGCACACTCACCATTTGTGGTGCTGGGATTGAGCCCAGGACCTCCTGCCTGCTATGCTCTGGTTCCACCCCTGAGGTACACCCCCAGCCCCAGGTCCCTGCCTTTGACGTGGTGCAGTTTATCTGCACGAAGACTGTCTGCTTGTTGTCTGGAATTTGTACAAAGAAAACACTTCCCTTCTGCTACCGTAGAAACAGCCATGAAGAAGCAGCCTGCCTCCCTGGAGAGTGACTGTGGTCTGGCAAGCCGCGGCCACCCCAGGGCGGGGAAACCAGAAGCAAGAGCGTCTCCTGAGATCCGCACCATGTTAGAACTTAGGGCACCGAGCCAACCAGTAACCAGCCTGCTGCCTACCGGGTCTCGGGCTTAGAATCAAACATACCACCACCACCCCTGCTAACAATCGGGATCCAGGGATCTTGGTATGTCTTGGGAGGTGACCATATGTGGTACAACAAGTGGGGGGAGTTTCCTTCTACTATCTCTGAAGGCAGATATTTTTATCGCTGTTTTGCTTTGTCCTGATTAATGGTGTTGCTCTATTCAATACTGTGTTGAAGTGTTCTATAATGTTGTGTATTTCTTTGATTTCGGGGAAAAAAAAAAAAGAAACAGCCATGAAGCCTGATCTCCAAGACAATAAAAGTCAAAGTTTTATTCCTCAATCTTCAAAGGCATCATGTAGTCCAGGGACGTCAGTATTTGGAGGACACTTTTCCAAGTGGCTCGGAGTTGTTTTCCAAGAACACTTAATTTCTTGGCTTGCATTTCACACGTAGGCAGGCAGAATATTCATTTTGGCTTAAGTTAGTGTATTTCCTAAAGCTACCCTGTTTCAAGAAATGGATGACTAGCCTGCAAATATTGTTTTTCTACCACCAGGTAGTTAATTTATTCCCATTTTAAGCTGTGAAAATAAAAGTAGATGCACATCTGAAGGAATGCTAAGCGAATGTCACCAAACCTCGTCCAAGTTAGACCCAGAACACGACCAAGGGAGCAGAAACACCGTGCTGTGACTTTCAGCCTGTCTCCAGAGGTTCACCATCCACACGGGTTTCCCTAAATAGAAGGGCTTAGTTTTTCTGCTTTGAGCTTTATACAAACAGAATCACACTGCATACATTTTTCTATGGTTGCATCTTTCATTCTTGTGCAATATAATTTCAAGTCCTCTGTTTTACTCCATTTTCTGTTGTCTGGCCCGTGGTATCACCACACTGGTTTCATGCTATGCCCTAACACAAGGTAAACTTGCCCCCTTGTTATTCTTCAAAGTCATCTTGGCTACTTTCACCCTTTGCATTTCTTTATCCATCATTTTGGCTCTCTGGTATAAGAATTGGCCTAATCATAGTTCTTAGTTTTTATGCCCAATCTTATTGGCCACTCATGGTCCTGTTTTAACTAACTCTTATATTTATGTATTTAATGATTTTGTAATACAATGAACTGTCATAAATCCAACAGGAACAGCTGGGGACCTACCTCGCTTCTGTGTGCTCCTACCTCTCCTCTCCTGCCTCCCCGCTCCTGAACTGCATCTTTATCACTGGCCCATGTTTACCCACAGAGACAGACACGCACTTGCCCAAATGCTCAAATTATCTCTCTGGTGTGAGAAACTGAAAGTGTGAATAAGGACCAAAATGCACAACAGATCGTGAAATGGGAACAAATCCTTCAAAAGGAGACGGGAACTAGGGAGGGGGAGAGGGGAAGGAAGGAAGGGAAAAGAAAAATGAGAAAAGAAGGAGAAAGCGGAACAAAGCTTTGTGAATCAGGAGGGGAAGAGCGACTGAAGGGAGGGGAAGGGAGTGGGAGGAAAGGGGAATCGAGACATACCATGTACAGGTACGGATTCCCTATGATGAATATGATGTGTACTGTACCAATAAACTTAATTAAGTTAAAAAAAACTTTAAAAGTCACTGGATTTGCAAATGTCAAGCCATATGGAGACATATGCAAAGTTTATTGTAAGTTATTATTTTATGCACATTCAATACGTATTTATTATTACTCTTGCTGAGGAAATAATTTCAAATTCCCAGGTCCATCATCTTACTAGGGGGCAGCATCAGGTGGCAAAATACATGTCTTAGATAGAAAGCAATTAATTAAATGCATGTGTTTGAAAAACACAAAATATGATTTATAAAACACCTAAGGACACTTTTTACCCAGATATTCAGACCTCTTCTGCCTGAGGGCTGACAGGTGTCTCGCGCCCATGTGACTGAAAACAGAGGTCCCGTATTTCTATTTTTCATGATGGGAAAAAAAATGTTTGTATCACAAAAGCACTGGGTAAATCTGCTAAAATTAAAAAAAGATGCTAAGCAAAGCAATTTAAATGAATGATGACAATATCAACAATTTCACTATTTTTTTTTTTTTTTTGTCTTTGTGAGACACTGGGTCTCGCCATGCGGTTCAGGCTGGCCTTGGGCTCACCTTGTAGCCCAGGCTGGTTTGGAACTCGCAAGGATCCACCCAGCTGCACTAATACTAATAAGTTTTGGAGTGTACCATTATGTGAGTGTGTGGGGCCAGTAGAGTTATGAGCCAGAAAGCAAAAGGTGAAAAAGGCCATGGACTTTGCTTTTGATGACCAAAACGTTTTAACGGCAAAGAATATTTGCTTCTGAACCAGCACACCGGGCGCCTGTGTGTCCTCAGCAGTGCTTCAGAAACCTGCGCGAAGCAACGGGCGGGGCGGGGGGCTTCGAGGGAAGGAAACAGCAACTGACGTCACCTGGCCGCTCGCACTACCCCCAGCCTCTGCAGGGAGCCGCGTCCCAGCTGTTTCCTCCTCGCGTGTCTTCGTGGGCGAGGAAAGGTGCCGTTGATGAGGCCGACCGTCCCCGGGACACGGCCCAGTGTCTAGTGCGGTAGACAGCGAGCTGGCACTGCACAGCGCAGAGGCCCTGGCTTCTCGCCGGCTCTCCCGGCTTCTCGAGGCTGCGTGTGGCCGGGCCCTGGGCGCTCACAGCTAGTAGCTAAGATGCTGACTCGCAGAAAGGGACCTGGTTTGGGCTCCCAGAGAGCTAAAAACTCCTACCCACGGGCATTGTTTACCAGCACCAGAGAGCACCGGGCCGAGACTCCAGGGCACCCCTGCCGGCCAGCACCACGCGTGGGAGAGGACTGTCCCCGTGTCCTGTGACACCTCTCCTGATGAAGCTACTTACAGGACACCCATGGGAGCTGGAGTTCCCATTCTGCCTCTTGGGTCCTGCTGGGTCCTTCAGAAGAGTCAGTGGCACGCGTGGCCCTCTGCTTCCCCCTCTGTGACATGAGCGCCTGCAGTGGACTAGGGTCCCTTTGTCAAAGGGTCTGGGACCCCGTGGCTGTCCTTCCTTACGGTTCTGTGACCGCTGTGCTGTGATGGCAAAGCCTCAAACTACATCCATCATCAACTGGGGTGTGAAGACAAAGGCGCCTTTGACCCTGACTTTGATGGTTGCCCGCAAGTCATTTCATGGAACATTTGGAGGAGGGTTTTATCCGTCAGACGGCTGAGCCCGCCCACCTCAGAGGGCTGATGTGATTATTAGACAAAGTATAATCCCTGCAGGTTCCAGGTGCTGCAGGACTCTCCCTGCATACCAGTGAGTGTCCAGAGCAGCGTGACTTCCGCTTGGAGGGAGAGCCTCACCGAGGCCAGGCATGGAGGCTGACGGAGAAGGACCTGCCGTCCAAGCTGCTGACCCGGGGAGCCCGTGTCAGACAGTACGGCCAAGAGCGGGGCATGGGGCCAAGCCAGGCGCCCCCAACAGCCGCCACTCCGCTGCCGGAACCCTCGAGCCACACGTAACCCCTGATCATGGCCTTTTTCGTTCTCCTCTTTAAGCCAGTGGTTGTCAACTTTGTACCTGTGGTTCTTGAACCACACAGATGTCGGAGATTCCTCTTACCTAGTCTGGGCTATAGCCTGAGTAGAAGACAGCGGTAAAATTCCCCAGATGACTGTAACTCCCTGTCGAGGTCCAGAACCACGGCTTTAAACCCAGTTGACCAGCAGCTGCTGTCACAGCAAAAGCTGAACCACGGCGGGGCGCGCAGAGCCGCGCTCGGAGACCGCTCTTACCTGCAGTACTTGAGCGGCATCCCGGAGAACTCGCTGCCGTCAGACTCGGGCTCCGACCGGTTCTCGAAGTCGGCAATCCGGAACACGGACAGGCTGGCGTTCACGTAGCCAACCATGCACCTGTGGGGAGCAGAGATGCTACAGCAGGGCTCTGACCATCCTCTCCGCACTGGTTTCCTAAGGACGCCTCTTGCTAGCAGCGCCTCCAGGCGCAGGTGCCCTGAGCCGGCCCTTCCTCCAGCTGGCCCTGCCCTGAGCTGGCCCTGCCCTGAGCTGGCCCTGCCTCCTCACGGGAATGCTGGCTGGGAAAAGCTGAAGGGCGCTGAGCAGGTCGAATCAGGAGCAAGTCATTTCCTTTGCTCTGGTTCTTCCTGTGCATAATTGTCACACAGGATGTCACTTCCCCCATTGACACCTTGGTGAAACAGGTGAAAGATAGTGCAGCACAGTGGGCATAAGCTACAAGTACATCACAGCCCTTTCCCTGATCACACACACACACACACACACACACCGTTCTTCCATTAAAAATGACCGTGTGCTTTCTCGTCTCCACTCAGCTCTCCCCTGCTGCTGTGATCTCTTATTTCCTTCTTTACCAGTGGAAATGGTTCCTATCTTTCAGTGGTCAGGGAAACACCACCCCTTCTGGAAAGACCACTCTGTCCCCCTGGTCCGAGGGACTCATCCCGTGTCTCTCTGAGGTGCTACAATCGTACTATAAACAAAGTCAACCCGAAAAATGACACCGCTTCTGGAGTTATACATGGCACAGTCTCAACAAAGACAAGTACTGCAAGACCGAGCTGTTCCATCCCGGACCTAGACGGGGATCCACAGCTGGAGAGATGGTCACATAGCTTGAACTTCCTGCAGCGTCTTTCTGCACAGCCGGGCAAGGCTGGGAATCTGCTGCTGATACTAAACTTGGCTACATCTGTGTGTGGCCAACTTTATTTCACTTATTCCTTTGTTACTTTTCCACTGGTGCAGTTGGCAGTAACGATTACACTCCTGGTGAGGAGCCGGCAATGACATCACATGTCTACGTGTCTTTTTCCACCCCCTCCCTCTCCTGCCTTCTCTCCCCTCCATCTCTCAGTTTCCCTCCTTTGTGTAAAATACTGTATCTACGCGTCCATTTCCTATCCTCCTTCGGGGCGTAGGTTTTGGGGATCAGAGCAGCTTTCCTAGCTGTTGCTGCATACGAGGACAGAATGATGTCCCGTGCTGTGTAGGGATCCAGTGACGGGGATCTCAGTGGCCTCGCTCGGAGGAAAGCTAAAGAATCCGAGCTCTCACCTTGTGGCCTGGAAGGTAGAGAGAGAGTCAGTGATGGAAGCAAGCGCTCTGTCAGCACCTCTACTCAGACAGCACTTTCCAGAGGTCTGAAAACAGGTAGCACCGTAAGAAATCTTCCTGCAAGTGATTTAAGCAGTGAATGGCAAATGTCAACACATCCATAGAGTGAAGTAATGTCACGTGCCTTCAGTGCTTCTAGACAACCTTTTTTACGTCTGTATGTAAACGGTGTTTTCTGTGCCGAGCACTGCTCCGAATGGACCGGGAATAACACAGTTGCTCGGATCCGGGGATACACGTGTTGCGAGGGGCTGGCTCTCCCCCGGGGAGGCAGCATGTCGTCAAGCTTAGACTTTTGAGTTAAATCTTACACCCTGCGCCTTCTAACCCACAGTCTTGGCAAATTATGTAACTTATTTTCCTTTGGTGGTACTGGGGATCAAACCCAGGGCCTTGCACTTGCCAGGCAAATGTTCCCCCCATTAAGCCACACCCCCAGCCCTAAGGTAACTTGTTACCCCCCAAAGGTGCCTGCTTGCTCAGGTCATCGCAGGTGTAAATGCAATGCAGTACTTAGGCAACCCCAAGATAAACGTGAGTGGGGATTGTTTTGTTTATTTCTTGCATCCAGCAGGAGGGTAATAAATGATCATTCACTGAATGCAGAAATCATAGCTTCAGATTCTCTGCCGTGCCGATTTCCGGGCTGCTGGATGTGAAGCCAAAATGAGTGCACAGACAGTCTGCGAGCACACGTCCCCTGCTGTGCTCAGGCCTCACCGCGGCCTTCGAGCCATTAAAACACCAGCGGGGCGGAAGGTCCATGGGCCAAGTCACCCCCGGGCTGGGCCAGGCCAAGCGGGTGGGCAGCACGCCTCGCTCCTCCTCCTTCTCCCGGACAGGGTCGTCCAGCGTGGCCTTCGCAGTGGCTACACGGTCTGGATGCGAAGTAGTACGTGGGGACCTAGCACACGAGGGCCTGGTTAGCTGCGGGACTCGCCTTTCCGAATCGGTTCCGCCCGCAGCAGAGAAGCGCTCGGTCGGGACCTTTCCGGGATCCCACTCGTTCTTTTCACTGCGGTCGAATCCCGGCTGTTGGCAACATCAGACCGTGGATGGAGGGAAATGGGATTTCCTGCGCTTCACAGCACAGGGCTGCCCACGTCTCCATGCGCCAAGCTACTGTCACAAACAGCAGCAAATCCCATGTCTGCTTTAGTGACAAAAGCTCTATGTCCCCTTCACCAGCTCCCAGGGCTACAGAGAGAAGATGGTGCTGCCCCGAGGATCAGGGAGAAAATGAGAAGGACAAAGTGTCAGGCAGAGGGAGGATTTCCTGCGAACCTAAAGTCTTAAAGTCCATTTGACTCTAAAGCCCAGGTGGCCTCGGAAGGTTCTCCAAGAAAGGAGACTCCGAAAGTGTCTTGTGTACGCGCAACACGCCTTGGATCAGGAAGTGTATTTATGTCACCTAACTTCTAGCCCCATCACATCCACCGAAGCACTCTGATTTGAAAAGGATTCATTACTTATTGTTTTCAGTCTGTTAAACACAAGAGAAAGGGACAGACCAGTGATCACTGTCACCAGGGTTAAAAGAGAGCAGACTGGATGTGACGTCTGAGACAGTGGATTCCAAATCAAACTCACGGCAGAATGTCTTTGAATCATGTCCCCAAATCTGCTCTTGAGCTTTTAAATATTGTCTTATCAACGGCCTGGGGAAAGGAATCAAAGGGTGAAAAAATAATGGAAATAAAATCGGGTTTCTGCATTTAAAGTGAAATACAGCTAAATAGAGAAAGCGCCCCAGGCTAATGACCCAGGACAGAAAAAGTGGACTTAGGATTTGTTGCAGTAAGTGTCACGTATTATGACCCGAAGTGGAGGATCTCTGACAGTAAACTTTAGTTTTTATTATTTTATTTTTTGTAGTTCTTGGACCAAGGTCCTTGCACTGAGTGACGTCCCTGTCCCTTCTTAGTTTTCATCCTGAGAGAGACTTGGTAAGTTGCCCAGGCTGGGTTTGAACTTGGAATTCACTTGCCTCAGCCTTTTGGAGTGCTGGGATCACAGGCGGGTGTCACCACGCCCGGCTGCCAACTTCAGTTTTTAAAGCGCAACCTGGCAAGCCGTGATGTTGTCACTCTGTTTAACTGATTTAGAATATGTACAAATACATTATTGTTCACTAGGCAAGATATTTGTGTTTGGTTCTGTGAAAATTCAAGCGCAGGTCTTTGGTCAAGGCTCTAGCTCTTTAGGATGTCACTGATCTTTAGGGAAATCAGTCTTGATTGATGTTGCTGACCTAAGGCATTGTTTTTAACTGTAGACCTCTCGACAGTCCTAGGGCTAGCATATAACCTTGCAGAATGTTCACAAAACTCCAGCCTGTGTCTCCCTAATAAGAAGTAATGAGTCTATTATATTCATGGGGCGCAGGGTGGGGGGCTGGTTATTTGTGCAGATTGCAAAATCTTCTGTGGGTTAAAATTTAAATCCAGATAGGGAGAACAATTGCACAGCACACATTTTCAAGTATATGTCATCATTTTGTCGGTTGATGCCTGTCCAGTTTCCAAAGCTCCTGTCCAAAGGACAGGCTCCCCGAAGGGAGAGGTGATCTCAAGTTTTGCAGTGAGCTGTCTGCAGTCCAGGATTCACGCAGCCAAGCCAGGTGGTGCCCCAAAAAGGTAAAAAGCACATGAAAAACTTTGTGCATGAGTGTGCGGAGAACATCACCTCCAGCCACCGCTTCTATTTTCAGATCTGGCTGAAACAGGAGTCACAGAAAACCTGGCTGCTGGGAAACACAAGAGTACAGGATGCCCGGATGCAGGAGAGGCAGTCCTGTGTCTCTTGCCATATGTCGGAGAGCAGCATGTCACAGCCAGGAAGAGCATGAGGCCACCCGAATGTACCCGCTTAGGATTCTCACTCATGGAGAAGCAGGAAAGCTGCAGGGTTGAGTGGGAGCAGCCACTGATGCGGCCTGGACTCCAGAGAGGGCCAGGGTGACCGGTCTGGATGAAGGCTCTGGCTTTAGGTTCACTTGAAATTGACGCTCGGCACCCTCCCCAGCTGGATTCAGTGCTGGGCGGGTTGTAGTCCTGGCTATACTAAAAGCCTGTGACCTTCTCGCCCGGGACGATGGCACCACTCTGCAAGTTTGATCATTTCTAAAGCATTTCTGAATTGGAAGAACAAGAAAAGAGCCCCACAAGGTAATAGAACCGCTACTGGGGCAGAAAATAAGATTCATGAGAAAATACGCATAAACGTTACCCTTGGAAAACCAGAAAAATGACAAATGGATTAAAATAAAAGAGGCAGATCTATAAATTCAAAGTGGCCAAGGACTCTTAAGTCAGAGAAAGGCTTATGAAGAAAATAAATGTCCCAAAAAAAAAAAAAAAGAAAATAAATGCCCCCAGAGAGCCTCATAAAGTGGAATTAATGAGCCCGGCGGATATGTTTTAATCACCACGGACGCTGTCCTCAGCCTAGCAGGCCGCCAGGGTCCTGAAGCTGTGAGTCACACCAGATGTGCAGAAATGGTTCCCCTTTGTCTTTTAGTTCCCTAAAAAGCAAAACGGCTCGCACCGTAACTGGAGCTGGGAAGACGTTGAAAGAACCATGGAGACTGGAAGCCCAGCAGCTGACCCGTCCTTCAGAGCCTGGCCAGCACTCCTAGGTCACCGCGGTGAGGGCTGCACTTCCTGACAAGGTAGCTTCGCTTCCTTCTGGGCTCCAGCAGCCATCCTGCCTCCAGATTCAGGGTTTCCCCTGCTTAACCTCCTCCCGCTCCCCCTAAAAATGAGGACAGTACTGCCCGTCCACTCCCGGGGATGTGCTGAGAATCGAACACAACACAGCCGTGGCAGTGGCTCAGGTGAAAGTAGCTTTCAAGGCGAAGACGGGCAGAGGGTGTTGACCGCTGCTCCATCAGAAGGCTGCGCTTGGGTGGAATAAACTAAGTCTTTAAACTTCCCTGGACGCGTGTGCTGGGCTCTCACCTAGAGTCGCTAGGTGGTGTGTGTAACGGCCACCTGCTTTGGCAGGAAAAAATGCCACAGAAGCTTCCTCGATCAGTTGGATGTGAGCTTTACCCATTCCTCCATCACCTCCGCCTCAGAGCATCTACACAGGGTTAGCCATGAAATCAGATGCAGGCAAGGTCTGCGTAGCTCAGCCAACTCTTTGAGCCCCCAGAGCTGCTGCAGGTGATGGATTAATTCAGCTCAGGGGAGGCAGCTCAGGGGAGGCAGCCACCCACGTGACCTGATACCCAGGCCGTCAACAGGCTCCCTGATGTGACCCCTAGACACCTAAATGTGATCTAGACTCATTCAGCCCCTAGACCTCTGCACCTTGCAGATTAAAGCAACGCTGAAGGGCCGGGTTTAGCTCAGCGGTGTCGGTGCCTGCTTGGCAAACGCGAGGTCTTCAGTTCAATCCCCAGTACCAAGAAAAAAAGAAAGAAAGAAAGAAAAAAAGCAATGCTGAGATTCCATCTTGCTCCAAAGAAAGGCTACCAACAAGAAAACCACTAACAAATGCAGGCAGAGCTGTGGGGGAAAAGGAAGCCTTCACTGTTGATGGAGTTTAGACTGAGGTGAACACTGTGGAAATCAGTGTGGAGGTTCCTCAAAAAACTAAAACTAGAAGTTTTGTTTGACCCAGCTATTCCACTCATGGTTATCTTCCCAGAAAAATGAAGACCATCACACCACAGCAATATCTGCACACTCATGTCAACAGCAGCACAGTTTGTAATAGCTAAATCTTGGAAACAACCCAAATGTCCAACAACCAATGAATGAATTTTAAAACATGTGGTTTTCTTATATTCTGGAGTACTATTCCGCCACGAAGAAGGACACATTTGAAACATTTCTAGGTAAAGGATGCACTGAGACCATACTCGTAAGTGAAATAGATGAGACACATGTGTGTAAATACATTGTCACCCTGGTGTGAGAAACTGAGAGAGCAAATGAGGACCAAAATGTACAACAGGTAATTGTGAAATAGGAAGAAATTGTTTGAAAGGGAAAAGGAACCAGATAAAAGAAAAATAAAATGGAAACAAAGTTTTGTAAATAAGGGGAGGAGGGGGCGAAGGGAGGAAAGGGAAATGGGAAAAAAGGAATCAAGATATATCATGTACTGGTACAAACTCCCTATGATTAATATCATCACGATGTATATCTAAATTGTACCAATAAACTTAATAAAGAGTAAAATTAAAAAAATAAATCTTACAATTAGACACATTATTGTTGTTGTTGTTATTATTATTATTATTGAGACAGGGTCTCACTATGCAGTTCAGGCTGGCCTTGAGATCACTTTGTAACCCAAGGTGGTCTTGAACTCACAACAATCCTCCTGCCTCAGCCTCCTGAGTGCTGGGATGACAGGCATGTACCACCACATCTGGCTAATTATTGTTCTGACTTTAGGGATTTTTAAAGTATGTTAAGACTTTGTGTCTTTCTTCCAAAATACAGGAATAAAAACTAGGTGACAGGCTATAAGGTCACATAAGTGGTATCATGCACAGTGCCCTGTCTTTGGGGGCACAGAATTGTGCCCCAATTTAACTAGGAAATAGAGGCCCTGCTCGGGTTGGTAGCTGGAAAAAATCACTCACTTGCTTATTTCTCAAATATTTATGACTACCTGCTTGGTGTTAGATACATGAGTATGTGTTTCTCGTGTGAAATTTGCAGAACCCACATATAATGACACATTGTGTGTTGGAAACTATCCTTTCCAAACTCACAACGATGTCCTAAATACACCAGACTGTGCCACATTAGTGTTCTACATATTTCTCAATTTGTAGTGGGCAGGAGTAGTGGAAAGAATCTTGTAGGAGCCAATTTAAGTGGCTCCCCTTGAATGCAGAACAATTGCTTCAACATTAGTTAAATCAAGTCTTGTTTCCATGCACTGATATGTCCAGAGCTGGCTATGCTATTTCCTTCTCCCTTTGATTGGCTCTAAGCACTGCAAACAAGGCCAGCTGAGGTACTGATATGGAATTCTCGAGGCCAACCTGACAGTCTCCTGTCTCCTCACATAGCACTCTCTGTAAAAGATCCAAGCACAAGAGGTTTCAAAGATGGCGGACCTAGAGGCAGCAGGATATGTAGCCTCTCTGAGAGAGACAGCTCAAATGCCAGAACAGAACACCCTGGAGAGATCCAAACAGAGGGAGACGGACTCTCTCAACCCAGGAAGAAACTGAAGGGAAAGAAACTGCTCGAATACGAGGTCCCGGGGCTACCATTAGAGAAGCTAAGATCGGCAAGCACTGCACTGTCGCTGAGCCGCCTGAATTCGTACCCGAGATCCACTTGAGTGACCAAACCTGCACCGAAGCTAGTGGCTTGAGTGGCCGGAGCATGGAGCTGAACAGCCCTGCGCGCGTGGCTCACCCGGAACCAGCCCTGCATGCGACCCACCCAGAGGCACCGTGAATTCTCGATGCAGCCGCACTGAGGTCAGAGGTCGGGGAGCCCAGTAGTTCTTGGGGACCAGCATCAACACATGGTGAGTGATGGGAATGGGACTCTCCCGCGGGAAAGGGGCAACCAACTGGACACCATATTGGAGTTGGGCAGGAAAGTCCTGGCTCTGTAAGGAAGCGGCTTCAGTTGGTTGCTCCCCTCGCAGAGCGGATTGGTGGAATCTGCTTGGACTGGGCTGGGACCCAGTGGGTCGTCACAAATCAATTGGTTCCCTGAGGGCGGCACACACTGACACAGTGAAGGCCCGAAAAGGTCAACTGGCCTGGAGGGAAGGAGCCAGCGTATACTACCCTTGCTTGCACTTCACTCTCTGATAGCGGACAGCAGAGGGCAGAAGCCCCTAGCCTGCATGCTCTAGAAGAACCCTAACCAATGAGAAAAGGGGCTGGGAATTACACTATACACTTGTATGGAAGGAACCAAAAACATGACGAGAGGGAGAAATAAGAAAAAGCCCCCAGCCCCCAACCCTGAGAATATTGATCCAGGAGAGGTAAATATAAAAGAGATTGAGGGCAGCAAACATGCAACATCAAAC
>PVJX010004135.1:0-98473 GCA_004027295.1 Dolichotis patagonum | reverse complement strand
TGATATTATTGTAATTGAAACTATGCTCAACTATAGCAGAGTAAGAGATATGGTGTTAGATACTGTTGATGACCAGTTGACTTAATGTAAAGTACTGTGTTGCCTATGTTGTGCTGTTCTGATCTGCTCTGTACTGCCCCCTTTTGTTTTATTCTCTTTTCAATTAAAAAAAAAAAGTTGTTACTGTGCAAATATAGTGATATATTAGTTCAACCAACAGATGGAATTTTGTTGTGGAGACATCTTAATCTTAAATATCTATTAGAACCCTTTGTGCAGGAACAGTAAATCAGTCGAAATATTAAAAAAAAATAACTGAAGCATTATGTGTTGGAGGGTGACTGTTGGGAGTACATACAGCATTCCTGACAGAACACATGCTCCAGGAAAGCTCAAAAAACACGTGGGAAAAATGTCTAGATCTAAGAAGGAGGAGCACACAATACCACAAGGGGTCAGAAAACAGAGCAGAATGAGTGTATAAGCCAAAATCAGATACTGACATGGCTTTGCCGAAGACACACACTGATTCCTCCATCATATCTTGGACAAGTCATTCAACTTCTGTGCGTTTACATGGTCTCATCTCTACAGTGGGGCCATTCTGGTATTGATTTTATCCTCACTGTATGAGAATGAAATAAATTAATATGTGGAGAGAGTTAAACGTGGTTTGACACACAGCACATTTTAAGAACAGTTGCATGTCTCTTCATAAGTCCAATTCAGAAGGTTTCACCTGTATCACCCCTGGGGTATATGGTACCACCTACTGCTCCCAGGCTTCAATGACGTACAGCATGTTACTGTACAGAACAGTGTAGGCAGGTGTAATCCAGGAGTAAGTATGTATTCCTAAATATGTCTAGATCAAGAAAAATAGAAAGGACACAGTGCGAAACACTTGATGATGGGCTGTTTATAGTTCCATTATAATCTTGAGGAGTCACTGTTGTACATGTAGTCTGTTCTCAGACAAAACATCATTATTCACTGCATAACTATATTAGCTCTGATGAAGTGTTTTGTAGCTGAGAGATCAAAGAAGATAACATTTGGGTGGTGGTTGGAATTTGAGGTGGACAGTAAATGTTGAAAGCTATTTACCATTTATTTTACTACTGTAGCTTTAGAAGAAAGGATCTGGTGTTTCTCAACATCAAGAAATCAAGCTACTTATTAGAGAGGAGACAAATATTTAATATCTTTGAATTAGGAGAAACAATAAACATTTAGGGCCTACTTGAAGAACAAAGGAAAATTAACTGCACAGAGCATTGAATAGGTCTAGGCCCGGGCTTTGCGCTGAATTTGTTTCAGATCTCAATATATAAGTACCCACAGGTCAAGTGGGCTAAATAAGAATAAATATAGTCTCTTCTCTAGAAAAGTTTCCTTCACACAGACTCCAGCTATGCTCTTAACCCTTAAACTTCTAGTTAGAGTTGAAGTCCAAAAGCTAAATATTCAATTCCCAAATCTAGACACCCCAGGAAGAAAGAAAGAAAGAAAGAAAGAAAGAAAGAAAGAAAGAAAGCAGGCTCAGTATCCAGCCAGCTATTTGTATGTTCTTTAGAAATCTTTCTTGGCATTTACTCCACACCTTTCCTCTGAGCTCTTCCTGACTCTCAACAAACAGGATCCCCACCATGCTGTTAAGGCCTTTTGACCAACACCATTGTCCCAAATTTACAGATGAAGTCACCAATGCACTTCAAGCATTTCTTTCCTGTCTTTGTAAACAAGAAAGCATGGGAAGGGCAGATAGTAAATATCCTGATTCTCACATTGTGTTTGTAATCAACCAGTAGTGATGAAAAAGAGTGACTCAAATTTCAGAGAATTTCTTGAGGGTTGTTTAAACCACGAAAGTACAAAGTGAAAATACCCTAAGGTCCTTGGACTATGAAGCCATTGAGTGACTGCTCCACAGAGACTCACTCCACAAACATCCCTGCCTTTCTCACATACCTCACAGTGGGGGAGTGGAACCCCAGGGACAGTCCTGGGGGCAATATGAGCACTCAATTCACACAGCTCATATGCCCACCCGATTTCATTAAGAAGCTGTGATGTACCCATAGGGGCTGCCTTATCTCCCCAGTATGGAGCCACTGCAGTGCAGGGAAGTTGTATGCAGTAGGATGGCACTTTTAGGAACACTACTAAGTTTATAATGCAGAACACTGCTACCCCTTTGAATGACTGTTAACACTTGTTTAAGGGTCTTTTCTTTTTCAGAGAAGGCAGTCTAGGAAAATTTGAAAAGGAGCCAGCTAATATCACTAAGCTACTCTGACTGATTCTTTTTAGGTGATCCAGAATATATTTCACTCATACTAAATTCTTTTTCCACAAATGATCACACCTGCCATCTTCCTTAGTGTGTGGTATTTGGCCTCCAAATGAGCCCTCTCAGGAATGTGTCTGCCTCTACATGCAAGGAGTCTTTCCTCTATGAATATGTTTTAATTTCCTCAATGTTTGGGGAAAGCACTGTTCTAAGCATCATCTCCAGTACTTTCTTTTTTATGAGTCATAAACCTATCTTCTTTCTTCCTTTGGTCTCTTGACTGTTGCTTACTGGCTTTTTGCTCACCAAGAAGCAAGTCCTTTGTGCTCCACACCAAATCTCCTGGATTCTGTGGGATATTTTCGTACTTGCCAGCTGTACGGCTTTGCTTTTACTCCAGATTCCAAGTATTATTCAGTTCAAAGATAGTTGATGTGCTAAGATACTCAGGTAATGCTCATGTAATGAAGATGAATCATATATGGTTCAAGAATTTCCCCGCAGCCAATGACACCATGCCTGTTCTATGATGACCACATAGAAGAACATGCAGCACATGGTAGGTCCTGTGGACTGAATGTGTGTCTCCCCAAAATTCATAACCTCCAGTCCAACTGTGTTTGGAGAGGGGCCTTTATAAAGAGAATTATGGTTCAAAGATGTTCAAAGGGTATTTCTACATGAAGAGATGTTACGGAACTCACTCTTCTTTGGTCTTTCTTTCTGTCTTTCAGGTAAGCACACAGAGAAAAGGTGCCTAAACTAACAGGAGAGCTTCATCATACACCACCCCAGCAGCACTTTGCTCTTGGACCACCAATCTTCACATTTTATGGGAAAAGGAATTGCCATCCTGAAGTCACGTAGACTACGGTGTTTGTTATCCTCTGTGAGACCAAGACAATAGAAATGAAATAGATGTTGGCAGAGTTAATTGTATTTGATATTTGTGTAGGAATGGAGAAAGCTGATCCAGTAACTGCTGTTGTCCTACTTGGTTTTGCCTTAATGCTGGCGTGTGCTGTCCTGCTGGTTCTAGGTTGGGGGTGAGATTCTACAATGTTAGATCATGTTTCCCTGTCTTGGTTACTTTCCTTTCAGTGCTGACACAAAATACCTGATGCCCAAGGTAAAGCAAGGAAAGGTTTATTTAGGTTACAGTTTTTTGGAGGTTTCAGTCCATACTCAGCTGGCTCCAAGGCAGGCTGGTGTGGCTGAGGGACAGTTGTTCATGATGACAGCAAGTGACAAGAGAAAAGTGTGCAAAAGAGAAAGGATGCTCCCTTCTCATCCTTACATTGTATGCTGGCTCCCTACCCTGAGCAGGTGCACACACCACCAATCCCAGTGCTAGACAACGAACCAATCACAAACGCTAGATGCAGCTGCCTCCATGATTGCATGAGGCTTGGGAGGAGCCATCTGAACACAAACCATAACATACCCCAACTTTACTGTGCTCCTGCAGTGGGCAGGGCTCACATTAGTTGCGCACCTATACTCTGCTCCCCAGTTTTTGTTCCAGCTGTGTCTCTCTGTTTGTCTTTCTCCCTCTTTCTCTCAGAATCAGATGAGTTCTTCAAACGTCTGTATCAGAGGGAATTTGAGAAAGTCACATTCTTAAATATACTACTTTCATGCCTTTTGTATGGTAAAATCTGGTGCGGGTGTTCCATTACAGCCAGCCAATGTGCAGAGTAACCTCTATGGCCTTATGTGTCTCCTTCCACAGAGAGACACCCTGCTCAGCCTCTAGGCCTGGGGGTATTTTTGTTTTTTCTTTGTATTAAATTTCAATCCCAAATGTCATGAATCTTAGCCATTATGTTCATTCTCTGATAGTACAAGTATGCAGATAGTTCACATTAGCATTATTACAAGTAAGAAAATAAAATGTTTTGCATATTACAATTGCAATACACATACTCCTTCTCACCCTTACATTGTATGCTGGCTTCCTGCCCCAGAGCAGGTGCAGCACTCTGCTGAGCAAGTGAAAACAAAATACCATAGACCAAATGACGAAAATTATACTTTATCTCAGTTTTGGCAGCTGGAGATCCAAAGTCAAGATGCTCAGAGATCTGATCTCTCTTCCTGGTAAACACTGTCCTCCTGGCTTCCATGTGTTTCTCCCTGCTCTTTCCTCACTTGGCATTGAGAAGCATTTCCTTCTCTGGTGCCTTGTGGTAGAGGAACACTAATCCTTCTGAATCAGCTCTCCAATTTATTACCTCACTTGAACTTTCTATCTCCTTACTCCACTGGAGCATCAAAACTTCAACATACGCATTGAGAGGGAAGAGGAAAATCCCCTTCGACAACAATCTTCAAAGACTCATTGGTACCCATCTTAGTTTTCTTTCATTGCTGAGATAAAATACTGAACACCTGAAGTTAAAGAGGGAAGGGTTTATTTAGCTTGCAGTTTGTAGAGGTTTCAGACCATATTCAGCTGGTTCCAAAGCAGGGTGCTATGGCAGAGGGACAAGATAGCAAAAGCAATAGGAGCAAAACAGGAGAAAGTAAGGCTCTTTTCCTCCTTTATACTGTACTCAGGCCACCCACCCCAGGGTGAGTGTAGCACTCTCACCATCTCCATGCACAGGCTCAGGGTGTTAACAAAGCGAGGACCCTGGCCCCCTGCTGAGTACTCAGTTAAAATTCTAAACTTCCAAGTTGATATAATGAATCAACCATTACAACATTCTGGAGTGTAAATAACCACCCTAGGGCATATCCTTTACATCCCAGGACATAGAAATGCTGAGTTACTTGCTTAAGCTTCTAAACTTCTCAAGTTGATACAATGTATCAACCATTACAGTGCCCCGCGAAATTAAAATATCCTTCATGCCAACAATAAAAGAAAGAAACAAGAAAGGGTCCTCAGGCCTAATTCCACTGAACGTTTCTGTTTCCCTACGCAGACCCAGCAGTTGGCACCCTGGATTAACTGTGTGGTGCTGAATCTGAGAAGTGAGAAGGAGCCCCCTGCCCACCCTCTAGCAGCCACCGTGTGTCATAATGATGTCGTTGTGAAATGGGTGATGGTAGAAGCTTAGGAGAAACTGTTGGAAAGCCCACAGACATAAGTGATGAAACACCAAAATCAACTTTGGAGGTATCAGTAGATTTTAGGGAACTTCCAGTTAGAAATGTGCAAACTATGCATGATGCAAGCCCAGAGACAGGTGGGCAGCACACAGTAAGGCCAAGGCAAGAAGCCCAGTTAAGGCTGCTCCTGTCAGTCAGTCTGTCACCGAGGAGTTCTGCTGTCCACAGAGATGCAGATACACACCTGCGGAAGAAAAGCCAGGGCACGATGGAATGTGCCATTCTGAGAGCGCCCTGTGAGAAAACAGGATGGTGGAAGGAAAGGTCAGCCCAGTCTAGCTCTGTTGAGTTTCATCTTTGAAGATATCCCTTAGCTGGAATCTCCCTTATCCTTTGTTTCTTTAAATTTGTTAAGATGTGAAGCGTCTCTGTTCATCATTATTCCCTTCAAGCTGTGTACAATCAGAAATACAGACAGTGCATCTTATTAATGGCTATGCTTCAGAAGATTGAGAAAGAGGAAGTGCTGAAGTGAAGACAAACCAGTTGGTGCCTCAGGGTACTGAACAAGCATCAGAGGAAGGTGAGTGAGGTCCTGTCTGAGTTTTGTGTTCAAATGACTTCACTATAGAACAAAGGCCTCAGAGTGGATTAACGACTAAAAAATGAAAGTAACTGATATATATATATATATCCCATAATACATCATTCCTAACATATATGTTAGGAATGTCTGCAAAGGGGATAAAGTAGTAAAATGAGGAACAAAGACATATTTTTATTAAAATGTTCAGCATATGCCTAGAGAACTCAACCTTTCATTACTCCAGGGTCATCCTTTCTAGGGAGCCTTTTCTGACTTTGCCCACCAGAGAGAACTGGCCACCTCTGCTCGCTCTATCTGTACTTGCGTGGAAGAACTGCCTGCTCGGCAGTCTACGTGCACCTGGGGTCTAGGCCATGTGGTTCCCCTTGCCTAAGGATTTCCCAAGGCTAAATTCCTTAAGGCAAGGCATGGTCTTCTCTATCTCTGTGGTACATGGAACAGCAACTGCCACAAAGGAACTGCTGTACCATCTAAATATTTTAAGTGAGGAGTCTGAAAGAGAACTCCCTGGAGGTATGGAATAGTCATCCTGCTCAGTGCTGCAAAGGTCCAGTACACCTAGTGGACTCTTCTTCTATCCCTAGATCTTCTTCTCTAGAAGTCCCTTTTCGGTCACCTGCCAAATACCTGAAAAGTTGCCCATGACTTGGACAGTACACTATGGAACCCCAACTGCCTCTGTCTCCAGAGGACTCCCTGACCTCAAGATGCCACCCTTCCTGCCTCACTCTTCCATCCCTGACATTAAAATATCTTTTTATTTCAGAAAAAGGATTTGTTCTCACTTGAAAAGCGAACAGTAACTTAATGTAAATAAGTCTATTATTGGAGAAATTTCAAGAATGATGATAAAGGGCAAAGAAGATTTCCAAACTTGCCAAATCAAAGCTTCGCCAGGGACAAACTGGTAAGCGTGACTTTGAATCACACTGATCCTCTCTCTTCCAGCCTGGTCAAGCATATTAAAGAAATCTGAAAGCACAGAACTTGGTCCATTGCTTACACAATTTACCCACCTAACTGCACTGTGGCTTCCAACCCACAGTGCTGGACTTAGAGCCATTTTG
Organism: Dolichotis patagonum; assembly: GCA_004027295.1. Classification (NCBI taxonomy): domain Eukaryota; kingdom Metazoa; phylum Chordata; class Mammalia; order Rodentia; family Caviidae; genus Dolichotis; species Dolichotis patagonum. The sequence goes on along the minus strand of PVJX010004135.1, from coordinate 91,449 downwards.
TACAAGTTCACTGTATTTGCTTCGTCCTGCAAGAGTGAAATGGAAAAAGTGGCCTTCTCATCACAGCTTCCCAAAGGACTCTTGAATAAAACAAGGTGAAGAACCCCGTAGAACACAGGACTCTTAAGTCCGTCTCAGTGAAGTGTGGCTCATCTTATTACAACATCTCTCAGACATAAAAGACCTTTCCTAGGTACCTGTTAATATTGTTGCTCACCTTATCTTTTTTCAACTGGTAATACTTTGACTTTCCACTATGATTTTTGGTGGTATTCTTTTTCACCCCAGTGTTCCCAAGTCACATTAGAAATATCCCTAGTTCCTCACAAGCCATTGCTCTCTCCCTACATATGATCCACTGATAACTAGGTCAATGGTTTCATACCAGGAGCACGCTGGGAACATGCCGGGAAGATATCAGTTCTTAATTCCCCAAGCACCATTTCAAAGTCTGCAAGTGAAGCTTAACAGAAAGAAATATTCATGTAAGACTACACAAGAAAGGAATAAAGAATCACAAAACTTTAGACTTGAGATGAAATCCAAGGTGATTCTTTTCCTTTCTCATTACTGCTTCTCCAACAAATGGTCATTTAAGTATTATCCAAAGACCTCTGGAACCAAGCAGACAATTTACTATTGCTCCAGGTATTTTTCTTATGTCATAACTCAAGAATTAGAAGGTTTTTTCTTATAATTAGTCAAAATCTTCCTTCTCATTAAATTGTTTTAGACATCTGGGCACTGAAATTCCCTCCTCTGTAGGTTTCTTTCAAAGAAGTTTATGGTAGTTTCTGAGGCTTTTTCTTATCACCAAGAAGCAAGTTGTCTCCTGCTTATCTTTGCGTATCTCCATTCCTGCATACTGTGCAGCCAGACCTAGCAATGACCCAGAGAGTTAATGAAAGAATTAGTGAACTGGGCTTAGTGGTGCATTCCTATCATTACAGCACTTGGGAGACTGAGGCAGGAGGATCACCAGGAGTTTGAGGCTAACCTGGGCTAGGCAGTGAACTCAACTTTAGTCTGAACTACAAGGTGAGATTTAAAGAAATAGCAAAAGAAAGAGGAGGAAGAGAGGGAAGAGGAGGAGAAGGCAGTGATGGCGGAGGGTGAATGATGAGCACCCACCTGTCAAACAGAGATGGCAGGAGTGCCCAAGAATCTAAGTCCCAGAGTCCTCTGACCCTGCCCAATGGTGCGGAGCAGGGGTGCCGTGCTCCTGAGCCTAGCACCGACCCTCGTCTCCCATGGGTGATGTTGATCTGCGAGCCCTGCATTTGCCCCGAGACCTGAGTTTAAACCAACAAGGCGTGAGCACCTCCTGGCTTCCCGCCTTCAGCCAGGTTTGAATGGTGAATGCTCAGGGACCCGGCAGCGCAGCTAATGAGGCAGAGCTTCAGTTGTAAGAAAAGACGAGCAAGCGCAAACTCAAGATCTCCCCGTTAAACAGCCTGTTATTTCTAAAACAAAATTATGTGTTTCACAAAGAAATCACCTTTAGTTTGGCCCTCAGGAGTTGGAATCCAGAGCGTGTCACTAGACTGCGGAAGGGAGGCTGGATTCCAGCTCCGCCCCCTATTTGCCATGAGAGTTTAATCTAGTTATTTAATGTGTGTGTGACCCGATTGCTACAACTGTAAAAAGCTGGGCATCAGAGGGTATATTAATACCACTGATAAACAGGCTGAGTGCAGAGTGGGTTACTGGAGTAACTAGGTACAAGCTTTCCAGTTATGCGCTGCCTTTGCTCATGGCAGTCATATTTTCACAGGCACGGCCTGACAGCTATAAATGTGCCTGTGAAACAATATCCAAAAGACACCTCGGGGACATCTTACAACTTTCTTCTCTATGAATTTCTTAATGTGGTCAACAACATTCTACAGGATAATCTGATGTAGAAGGATGAGTGCTGGGCTAATTAGCAGGAGACCTGGCTCCCACCCCCTGTGTCTCAAATTACTCCTCCGGTCCTTATTACCCTTTGGATGGTTCCATGCTTTAGTGTCACCAGACAGAGTCATCATTTCAGGGTGACATTCAGTACGTCGTATGTTGATATAATGGTCCTTATCATAATCATAGGAAGGTCTGCTGACAAATAGGTTTAATGACTCAAAATGTTTCCCTTCTCTCTTGAAGATTTTTAAAGCCAGGTATCAGCCTTGCAGTGGCCAGTCTTCCTCTTCTTTCTCTTCCTTTCCTCTCCTCCTTTTCTTTTCCTTCCTGCCCTCTCCTCCCTTTCCTCCTGCCCCCTCTTCCTCTTTCACTTCCTCTCCTCCTTTTTCTGTTCCTCTTCTGTCTCTCTCTCTCTCTCTCTCTCTCTCTCTCTCTCTCTCTCTCTCTCATTTCTTCCTGTGTTGCTATTATAATAAAGGATGCCCATTACATCACATGGACCCTTGGTTATTATTGTTCTTCAGGCCTGATTCAACCCACAGGATTCCTAGTTTCCATTTTTTCCTTTAGGATCAAATACTATATTCTTTACTTTCCAACTTTATCAGAAATCAGAACCATGTGATGCAAAACAGGAACTACAGGAAAAGTAGAGCAAGGAAAGTGTCTAGAGATGCTGCGGTGCTAGAAAGGGCTCCATGTGTGGCAGGTCTCCCTCCAGGCTTGTGTCTTGCTGTGACCTGAAGCTTCTTCTGTGGACTGAGCAGAACGGACCAAAGTCTCAGCGTTCTGCCATGGTGTTAGCAGATGGCAAGAGGAGAAAAGGCACACTCGTGATCACAGGACAGGGTTCTCTGAGACCCTACAACAGCAACATCCTAGTCTGTGCCCTCCTTGCCTGTTCAAGTAAATGTGTCAGCCCAAAGAAATGTGATTTCCCAGTGTCCTCTGCCATGGCTATCAAGAGTCTTCATCCTTGTAGGGTATAATAAAGTCAGATAGGAAAGTTGACTGCCTTCTTTTAATAGTCACCATAACTGTGAACTGACACCTTCTTCATATAAAATACATTTGTTCCTTTATTACATTAATCTTCTCACTTTCCATTTTGTCTTCACTCTTTCTGAAGTTTGATTCTCAGCTTTTTCTTAAATTAGTAATGGACAACTTAATCATCAGATCTTGGTTCTATTAGACACCCTAAAATTTGAGAAATTGTATCTCTTCTTTAAATACTATGATATCAAGGAAATCACTACTTGAGAAGCACAAATAATCTTACAGTCTTCAAACATAACTCAGTCTATTTATTTAGTGTTATGGAAAAGTGTCCTCTAAGTCTTTATGAATTTTATGCCATTTTGGAAAGAATGTGAAGAGAGAGACAATACTAAGAATTTAATTCATAAATTATTTAATAGTATTCTTGTTTTGCCAAACAAATTATTCCAAATCTTGGTGTTTCAGAATAGCAAACGCTGCAGCTAACCCAGGCTGTTATTATTTTAAAATGTCTTGGAAAAAAAGGTTAATCCCCAAAATCAAAATCAAATACCCCTATTTCATGAGGTTGTATCTTACACAGGCTATAACTACCTAAAGCCTAGACAGTGGGCATCTATTAATAAGGCATGCATTTAAGGTAGGTGTTTTAACAGCCCTCCGTAAAGAGGGCTGCAGCAATGATGACAGGATATATGTGACAAGTGTCCTTCTGAATTTCAGACATGGTTATGAGCTCCTTTCCACTTAATGGGTTCCAGAATGGAATAAATAATAAAGGATTAACGCTGCATAGTTAAGGCAAATTAAAGGTAATGCATTGCAGACCTCTATGATAAATTGACACTGGACCTGATTATCACCTGCAGCTCATACTGGTAAAGTATAATCAAGGGTTTGGCTGGAATCTGGAAATGAGCTGTGCAAGTGGACCAGTGGAGATTAAAACTGTGCAGAGTTCCGCAGGGCATGCCCTGTCCCTGCGGGCTGGCTGACTCCTGGCAGGCCTCAGCCATCTGTACTCACCATTCTTGCAAAGCAGCACAGCCAGGAAGTCTTGAGAAGAAGAATTGAGGAAGAGCAAAAGACTGGGTGCCTGAGCCGTCACAAAGCTGAGAGCTATGTTCTCCTTGGACGGAGTCACATCCGTGTAAATAGCTGAAGAGGAGAGGCTCGTATTCTTAGTCACAGGGTAGGGCTCTTGAAACATGTATGTAACAGACGTGCCAGCCTCAAACATAGCAGAAATCTCTGCAACAGAGAAAGGAGAAGACACATCAATGTAGTAACTCAATTATTCCAGGTAACCATAACATTTCACGTAGTGTTTCCTACCTGCCAAGCCTTGTGCAAGCAGTTGCCCATGATCCGTATAATATGCTCACGATCATAACTTTCAAGTGGTAACACTAATTGTTCTTACTGACAAATGAGAAACTTAAGGCTTCCAAACTTTGAACAAGTTTGCACAGTAAAAAGAAATAGTTTGCCCTCTGACGTTTTTATCTAGTTCCAAATATGCTTGCAGGATGACTACCATTTGCCAGGCTAATTTTTTGAGAAGGTAAATAAATGTCCCCCTGCCTCCGGTATAATATATAAAAAATTTTTGCTGGGACCATCTTACTGTCAAAACAGGTAGCCAGACACTTGTGGTTAGCATTTATCTAGCATTTCAGGAAGTGACTGATTGCAAAGTTGCTTTCAGGGGGACATGAGAAGGGGCACAGATCTCTGCAATACTGGGCACAATGTAAGGACCAGTGGAAACAGCAGAAAAGGAATTCGTGAAAACACTGAAGAGCACAAGACTCAATTGTCAGATGCGCAAGCCTTGCTATTTAGTTCCTGAAGTTAGCAGAGTGGGTAAAGAATTTCTACAGCACAGCGCACTGGGTGGTGTTCTGTCAGCACGGTAGAGTAGTCTGGGGTTGATAAACAGGTGAAACTCAGTTAGCAGAAAGTTGTAAATCACCACATCCTCTGCAAAATGCTTTGCTGTTACTGTTTTGGTCGTGTGGATATAGCACAGCAAGAATTAGCACTCACACTTAAGTCTCTTGATCCCACACAGGCCATGTCATGAAAGCTGTGAGGCCTGCTCTCCCGTCCAGGGAATGAGATTCCTGACATCTACCTCCTCAGTGTCTCTAAGTGGATGAGTGAGATACAGGTAGGAGTACGGCTTAGCAATCTGAACTCAGACTCTCTGTGTTAGAAGAGCATTTAACTAAACCTATCCCAGCTATCTTCACACAACATACCAGCTGGATGATACATTCACCTTATGTTGAAATATGTTTACAGCTTGGATCAAGGCCACTCTTGAGTTCACTTTAAATTTTATCTCTTTGCTCTACCAGGCTGTGAAGAAAGGTTTCTTTGTAAAGCAACACACTTCAGATGTGGCAGCAAATCTCTGCCATAAAACAGCACAGTAAACAGGATTCCATACAGACATGATGAGTTTGCCTTCCTGTGGAATGACAGGCGGCATGTTCTTAATTCCTCATGAAATCCTGATTGAGTTTGAGGCACCTAGAACGTAATCAAATTTGGCTTTGCTTCCTAATTCTATTGCAAATGTGTTGCACCTTGTAAAATTCTGTAGTGGTCGGTAATAGTGCCAAAAAATTAATGTTGCATAGTTACGCATATTGCCTAGCAGATTGGGAATACTAGTGTCTTTTTACTAAAGGTTCCGATAAAATGTCTTGCATTTATTATGCAAGTTACCATATTAGTACTCCTGATTATAAAAATATGTAGCAGATATTTGTGACAGTGAAGATTTTGGTTATTCATCAGCTTGATTCAAGTATTTTCCTTGAATAATTTTCCTCAGGTCCATTTGGACTGCATTTTGAGCTACTATATCCAAGTTGACCAAATAAAGGGCTTTCATTTGATATTTGTATATGTACTAAAAGTAAATCTAATTTGGAGCATTCTATTACAAATATCATATCAGATATGGGTATATCGCTACTTTTGTTTTCTTTAGAAAATTTTTTCAAAAATTAAAAGCATTTATAGTTATATATTTTAAACTACATTTCTGTCATTGTTCTTTACTTAGTCCCAACTCTAATTATTTTGTATATTTAGATATTATGTATTTTAATATAAACCTAAGTTCAGCAATGCATACAGGCTCTGCTATTCTTTCACCTTCTTATGCTTTGCAATGTGAAATTAAGCTTCTCATAAAATAAGTTGAGTTCTCTGAATTACCAGAACTTACTCCTATAAATTTATCTTCCCATATTGCCTACTTCTGCAGCCTGGGTGCCTTTTCCTAAGTCACACCACTTCTCTAAAATTAATTGTTCTTTGTGGAAATATTTTTTTTTTGTATTGGGGATTGAACTCATGACCTTGCACTTACCAGGCAAGTGCTTGAGCCACTTAGCTAAATCTCCAGCTCTGTTTGTGGAAATACTAATTATGGTGCAATGCAAGTCGCTGCCTTTAATAACCTTCCTCCTGTGTAATATGAGCGGCACGCAGTAATAAACCTACTTGGTTCTCTTTTGTTAAGCTGTCATTACATGAGTTTTGTTTCAACCATGTATTTTTGAAGGTTGAGAATACCTAGAAATTATACAAGCTAACGTTAATTTACAAAAACTTGACGAACCTAAAATAAAACAATTGGAAATGTGAAAAATGAGTGCATATTTCATGATATTAAAAAACTTATTACTGTATTTTCCTTATGATAATGTTCCTACATATGTGTGTTTTTGTGAGCCCTTACTTTTTACCAATACATGGCATATTGTTTCTCTATGATATATTCAAAATTTGCATTGAAAAACAATAAAAGAAGAGAGGAAGAGTTGAATATCTTGATGAAATAAGAATTGTCAATAGTTGGTAGTAGTTAAAGCTAGATAATGGGTATGTATAGAGCTTCTGAAGCTTTCACTATTGCATCATGCCTTCATGTTCCACAATAAAAAATAAAAAAGGTACAAGTTACTAGAAATGTGAATACTTAAGAACTTCAAATAGATGTGTTTATCATTATTTGCAAAAGCAACCTGTGATGAGCTACGCTTCCTAGACAGTAGTGACAACAGCATTCAGTGAGACCATACACATTAGGAGTTAGCATCAGTGCTTGGTGGGGGCTCACTGAACACGAAGTAAGGCCTCCTGTGAGAGATTCCTGTGCATCCCACCTCACATGGACGAGAAAACCAAGGGGGCTTGGAGCTGAACTGCACCACAGGGACACGCAGGGTGGATTGTAGACGCCGGAACCTGAATCAGGTAAGTCGGGGGCAGATCCTCACCCTGACTCTGGGAGTCACGGTGCCCCAGTGACAGAAAGAGTAAAGTGGGTGAAGACAGCTGCACTGGATGAGCATATTACAATAAGAAGGTGCTTGCAGATATTCATGATTTACACAGGAAGGCTATGCAATGAAATGCATACATCATAGATACACAATATGCCATGTGTTGGTAATGAGATGAAATGAAGAGAATTCACAACATAAAATACAACGGCAAGCATTATTTCGGTTACACTAATTACAAAAAGAAGAGGTAAGAGGAAGTAGTTTTTAATGATTTTCTGTGAGTAAAGTGAATTTTAACATATGTAGATTTCTAAGTAAATTTTAAAATATATGATGTAACAGTTTTAATTAAATGTTTAAATGACAGTCACACCTAGATTATTCAATTAATGGTGACAGAGATGTTAAAGACCACACTTCACCAATGAGTGACGCTGGGGTAAGGAGATTTCCATACACAAAAGAATCAAGTTGTACCTCTACCTGCCTCACAAACAAAAGAAAACACACAAAGCACACGAAATGGATGAAGGCACTACATGTACCAGCTAACAGTTCAAAGTCCTTAGAAGAGATCACAGATATAAAGTTTCATATCCTTGGATTAGGTAATGATTTCTCAGCTAAAACACTAAAAAACAGTAAAAAATGCAGCAACTGCACTTCAACAGAATTGAGAACAGTTGTACTTTAAAAGGTAGTACAAACCAAAGAAAACACACAAAATAAAGAATACTTGCAACTAAAATATATAATAAGGGATTTATATTCAGAAGCAACAGAAACATCCTAAAACTGAACGGTAAAAGGATAAGAAAAAATCTGCAAAAGATTTAAATACGCATTTCTCCAATGAGACATCCAAATGGACAACATATATGAAAAGGTGTTTGATGTAATGGGTATCATTTAAGTGCAAGTCAAAACCATAATATGATACCACTTTCTGTCCAGGGAGATGTATGTTAAGAAAATCTCACACAAAAAGTTTAGGCAAGGAAGTGGAAAATTAGAACTCTCATAAGCTTCTGGTAAGAATGTAAAATCTAGCAGCCTCTTTGCAAATAAATTAGACAGTTCATCAAAAGTAAGACATATGCTACTTCTAGGCAGTCTTATTTCTAGGTATACACTCAAAAGAACAGAAGACATACATTTACACAAAGATGTGTATATGCATATTAACAGCAGCATTATTGGTAATACCCAAGGAATGTAATCATTTCCGTGTCCACCAAGTGATAAGTGGATAAGCAAAAGTTATACAGTCATACTGTGGAGTATTCTTTGGCAATAAAAGTAAGTAAAATATTGAAAAGTGCCACAGCATAAACTGTGACAAAACTGCTTAGCAGAAGAAAATAGATACAAAGAGGCTACAATCGTGTGGTTTCATTTATATGAAAGATCCTTGATAGGCAAATCCATACAAAGAGAAAGTACCTTAGTGGCTTCCACGATCTCACAGGAGAAGTACATGGTAAGTAACTGCTAATGGGCCTAGCATTTTGGGAGAGGACGATGAAATTATTCTCAAATTATATAGTAGTAATAATGGGCAAGTTCGTGGGAATACTAAAAAGTCACTGGATCATGCACCTTAAAAGAGTGACCTTTACAATAACTAACCACGAAAAGAGAAACAAAAAGCTATGTATCTATAAATAGAGAATACTATTACCATACTTCTGAAAAGAACGAAGCTAGAGTAATAAATGAGAATACGAAACAAAAGAGATATTTTAGAGACTTCCAAATCTGACACATTTTAACAAGTAACTGAACGTAAGTTTCACTAAGTCTTCCTATGTTAAATCTCAATATTAATGCCTGTCTATGAGCTGAGGGATAAGAAGTGTATATTGTAGTTAACAACTAATTTGTATTTACTTTTTGTGCCCTTATAAGAACTAGACCATGGACCAAAGGTGGCTCTGATCCTGGCACTGGTAATGGACACACACCCATAATTTCATCCAAGACATTTCCAGTATCAGGGAACCATTTCCCTGAAACACTGACCACCACAGACAGCAGTACAGCAGCACGGAACAGCACCCTAGCATAGAGCAGTTGTTTTCCAAACCATCTTGTAGTTGCGGGCTCCCCATTTCAGTCCCACACCACGCCTTTCAGAGACAATTGATGGGGCCAAGAGATGTGGCTGAAACGCCTGTCTTACCTACAGTGTGATTACTGAATACAGGGAATCACTGCCTTCCGTTGCAATGCAAGGGGGTAAAGTTTGGAAATAGTGAAATACTAAATGTACAGAAAAAGCTGAGCATGAATATGTGCATTTAACTTACAGATGAAAATGAAATTGTGGGAGAGAATACAGAGAATGCTCCAACATACACAAGAAACAGATTCAGCGGCATGGATGGGAGAGAATCAACAGAAACTGTCTGGAAAAAAGGGGTCAACAAAAATATGGGTACATTTAGCACAATATGATCCATGAGATGCTTCAATAATGTCCCTGAAAAAATGCAGAAAAATCTAACTTAAAGTACAGGGTCTTTTCAGAAAACATATAAATTTTTTCTTTTAAAAAATCTTCTTGTTTGGGGGGTTCTAAAGAAAGATGGACTACATAAAGCACCGTTGGATAGAGTTGCTTGGAAAATATATCATAAAGATTGACAAGGATTATTTATAACTGGTGCCATTGTATCTAAACAATGTCTCAGAGTGATGAAAACATTTCATTTTTAATAGTTTAAAGGCTGCTCTAGAAATATTGTTTACATTATTTGTTTAACAATTTTCCCACCAATAAAGTTCAAAATGCTGCACAAGTTTATAGTAGACTTTTTTGGTTTTACATTTGAAAAATACTGGATGTTATTCTGAATGTTACAATTTCCTGGCTTCCAGAGCTATGTGGTATGTTACAGTAGAGTCAAAACAGAAGCCTCCTTCCAGCTCCACCCACCATGATTAACTTTGCCATCATCACAAACTCTTTGAGATTGGGCAGAGGTGTCCAACAGCCCCAGGGAATGAATTTTGACAATTATGGTCCAATTCCAGAAACTTTACGCCCAAGTTCCCAAGGAGTATTTTTGAAGCCTAAGACATTTGCTCAAAATACATAATGAAAAGATTTCACTGGAAACATGATATTCTTTTCACTAATGGACCTATACTCTTGTAAAAATGATTTAGAGACTTCAGTGTGTCTCGGGGTCCTTCAGGTAGAGTCTATGATTCTATGATTTCATTCGAAGGCGGAGGAATTTGTAACCAAGGAAATATTGGCATCATTACCAATCTGGCGAACACAAGAGAAATGAGTCCAGCTCCTCTAGTCCCCACCTGGCTCCTTCGCCTCAGACAGTGCGTCATTTGCTGACTATCCATCCATTTCAGCCACAACGCGAGGAGACAGCACACCGGCACAGTGAGTACCGTACTTGTAATCATGTCAAATTACGCAGTTGTTAGACAGAGGGAAACCTAACAAGGCATGCGGAGAGGGTGAAGGGCATGCGAGCCAGGGCCTCATAGCAGACAGGTGTGAGGACACTGCGCCTGCGGTGACACACACGCCTAGCTACCTTTTTGGCAAAAGGGCCCTTCGTATGGAGAATGCGTGCAGTCACACAAGTAGCCACTGTGCTTCTCCACACACTTGCCCCCGTTGTGGCAGTTGCTGCCGTAGCTGCTGCAGTGCCCCGGGCAGCCCGGCCTGACTCCTGATGTGACTTTTGCTCGCTCCTCCAGGTCCAGTTTTTGCCCATTCAAGAGCAGGGAGCGGATGCATCCGAGGAAGCCTTTCTGTCTTGATGACGTTCCCCCTAAGAGTGAAAAATAAAAGGAAGAAATGTAAGGTGAGCTGAGACTCCATACTTCGGGGTTAATGTCTTTATGGGCAATGTTAACTACTGGTATGTGGTCATGCTATGCTGAAGTTTTCTCTGTAAGTTCCAGGGAAAATTAAGAATTTAAAGCGTTAAGCAAAAAAAGGTTGTCCTTTTAGGTTAAAGAATCAGTGTCTCACAGTAGCAGGAGTAAAAGAGAGAGAGAGACAGAGCGAGAGAGAGGGAGAGACAGAGATGACAGAGACAGAGTCAAAGACTACAAGTAAATAGTTCTTGAGGAATTATCTACAGAGATGTTTTTTAAAGAGAAAAAAAACACAGAAAAGAAAAACACAAAGCAAAATAGACAAGCAGCAACAACAAAGCCAAAGCAATAAAAATACAGGCTTTCAAAACAAGATGATAGGAATTTAACAATGGTTGTTACATTACATACTGTTATTTCAAGAGTGGCTTAGATTACCAGATATAAAATGCAAAATTCATTTAATCATGAGTATTAACTGTTCTTTCCCAAGATTAACACAATTAATAGTTTAGTCATCTTAGCAGTCTTATGTATATATATATATATATATATATATATACAAATTTATATCTTTTTCCTTTTCCCCTCCTTCTTTCCTCCTTTCTCCTACCCCAATTACTTCTCCCCTTGGAGCAGTTTCTTCCCCTTATGCAGTATTTATTATAGATTTTGGATCTTATTTGCTCTTTCAGTTTCTTACACTAGGGAGACAATATGGTATTTATTCATGTGAGTTTGATTTATTTCATTTATGAGTGGTCTCAGGTTGCGTCCATTTACCTGTAAAAACCTCAATGCAATCCTTCTTTATAGCTGAATAGTACTCCATTGTATAAAAATGCCAAATACTTTTATCCATTCCTCAGTTGATGGGTATTTGATTTGTTTCCAAGATTTAGTTATTATAAATTGTACTTCTATAAATATGGATGCACATGTATCTCTGTGGTATGATGTTTTCAATTCTTCTCTAATCCTAGCTTTTTAACGAATCTCTACACTGATTTCCACATTGGCTACACAAGCCTAGACTTCCAGCAAGAGTGGAGAAGAGTTCCTTTTTCCCCACAGCCACACCAGCATTTGTTGTTGGTTGATTTCTTGATCTTGGACATTCTTTCTGCGGTGAGATGGAATCTCAGTGCTGTTTTAGTTTGCATTTATCTAATAACAAGTGATGCTGAACATTTTTTCATGTATTTATTTGCCATTTGTATTTCTTCATCTGAGAAGTGTGTACTGATCTCAGATGCCCATTTTTGGATTGGAGCTTTGAATTTTGAGGGCCCGATCTTTTAAAATTCTTTGTATGTTCTAGATATAAGTCCATTGTCTGAGGGATGATTGGCTAAGACATTTTCTCAATTTGTAGGTTTTTTATTTAAACTCTGTTGGAGAGTTCTTTGACCTGCAAAAACTTTTTAACAGGATGAGATCTCTGTTGTTGATTCTGGGAAGTATTTCCTGTGCAGTTTTATTTTTGTTCATGAATTCCTTCCTACCCCTCTGTCTTCAAGATTTCTACCTACTTTGTCTTCCAGCAGATTTATTGTTTCTGTTTTAATATTTATTTCTTTGATTCATTTTGACTTTAGTGCATAGTGATACACATGGGTCTAATTTTAGTTTTCAGCATATAGAAAGTCAGTTTTTCCAGCACAACTTATTAAAGAGGCTATCTTTTTTTCCTGTGAACATGGTTTGTTCCTTTGTCAAAGATAAAGTGGCTGTGTGTGTTTGTGGTTGTGGTTGTATCTTCCAATCTATTCCCTTGTTCTTCAGGTCTGTTTTTATTCCAGTACAATGCTGATTTTATCACTGTAGGTTTGTAGTACAATTTCAAGTCAAAGAGTGTGATGTCTCCTGCTTTGCTTTTGTTGCCCAGAACTGCCTTTGCTATTCTAGGTCCCTTCTGGTTCCAGATAAATTTTACGGACAATTTCTATAGATTTGTGAAGTATGCTAATGGTATTTTGATTGGAATTGTATTGTCTGTGTAACAATTTTGGGAGAATGGCCATTTTCACAATGTTTGTTCTTCCTATCTATGAACAAGGAATATCTTTCCATGTTCTAAAATCCTCTTTGATTTCTTTTTTCAAAATACTGTAATTTTCAATGCATAGATCTTTTATTTACTTATTTAGATTGATTTCTAAGTATTTCAGTTTTTTGGATGCTATTGAGAATGGTATGATTTCCCTTATTTATCTCTTAGTGAATTTGTTGTTTGTGTATAGGAATGCTATTGATTTTTGAGTGATGACTTTATATCCAACTACCTTACTGAATTTGGTTATTATACCTTGAAGTCTTTCAATGGAGTTTTTGGTGTCTTCTACATAGAGTATCATGCCATCTGCAAATAATTATTTAGCTTCTTCCTTTCCTATACTACTCCTTTTACTGCTCTCTTATGTAACTGCTATGGCTAATGTTTCCAGAACTATAATGAATAGAAGTGGTGATCCTTCTTCTTGTTCCTGATTTTAGGTTAAAAGTTTTCAGTTTTTGTCCATTTAGTAAGATGTTGGCTGTTGGTTTGTCATATATGGCTTTTATCAGATTGAGGTAAAGACCATGAATTCTGATTTTCCATAGGGTTTTTATCTTGAACAAGTGTTGGTTTTTGGCAAAAGCTGTTCCTGCATCTCTTAAGATGATCATGTGATTCTTGTCTTTAGCTCTTTTGACATGGTACAATATGTTTACTGGTTTGCATATTTTGAAACCATCCCTGCATTCCTGGGATGAATCCCACTTGGTCATAGTGTATGATCTTCTTGATAATTTGTTACATTGTTTGCCAGTATGTAATTGAGGATTTTTGCATCTATGTTCATTAGGGAGATTGGCTTGTAGTAATGTTCTTTGGTTGAGTCTTTCTCTGCTTTTGATATTAGGTAATATTTGCTTCCAGAATGAGTTAGGGAGACTTGCTTCCCTCTCAAGTTCACTGAAGAGTTTGAGGAGTACTGGCATTAAGTCTTTCCCTAAATTTTTTGTAGAATTCAGCAAGCACAACCTGGGCTTTTCTTTGTGGGTAAGGTTCTAATTACATTTTCAATTTTATGAACTGAAACTGGGTTTTTCAGCAGTTTTACATCTTTATGGTCCAGCTTGGTAATTCATGTTACCTGGAATCTGTCCATTTCATTCATTTCTTGTAAGTTTCATTAAACTTATGAGAATAAAGGTTTTTGAAGTAGGTATTGATGATCTTCTGCATTTCCACAGTTTGTAGTGATTTCATCTTTTTCATTTTTTATTGCATGAATTTGAGTTTTTCTTTCCTCTTTTTGATAAGATTTGCTAGGGGTTTATCAATTTTATTTATTCATTCAAAAAGCCAAATCTTCAGCTCATTAATTCTTCATATTGTTTTCTTAGTTTCAATTTCATTGATTTCTGCTCTGATATTTATGTTTTCACTCCTTTTTTGGGTTTTGGACTTGACTTGCTCTTGTCTATCTAGAAGCTTGATGTGTAGCCTTAGGTTGTTTATTTGTGTTGATTCCATTTTCCTGATGTAGGAATTCACTGCTGTAAATTTCCCCCTGAGGTCTGCTTTCATCATGTCCCACAGGTTCTAATAAATTGTATTTTCCATTTCATTTGACTGTAGATATTACTTAATTTCTTCTGTGACCCACTGGTTGTTTAGGAGAGTGTTATTTCCACGTGTTTATGGGTTCTTGTGGTTTCTTTTGTCATTAATTTCCAATTTTATTGTGCTATGGTCAGATAATATGCTTGGGTTATTTCAATTCCTTTTCATTTACTTACGTATGTTCTGTGGGCTAGCACATGATCTATTTTAGAGAATGAGCCATGTGCAGCTGAGAAGAATGTGTATTCTGATGTCACTGGGTGGAACACTTGGTACATATCTACTAGTCCATTTTTTCACAAGTTTCAGCTCTGTTATTTCTTTGCTGATTTGTCTGGTTTATCTGTCTGAGTCAATGGGGTGTTAAGGTCCCCCATTATAACTGTATTTTGGCTTGGTTGATTTTTCATATCTATGAATATTTATCTTAAATAGTTGGGTGCTGCCATATGTGGTGCATATATATTTATGATTATAATCTCTTCCTCTTAAAGTTTTTCCCTAACAAGTATGTACTGACCTTCTTTATCTCTTTTGATCATCCCTGAAGTTCACATTGTCTGCAAACAGACTAGCCACTCTCACTTTTTGTGGGTTCCTGTGGCATGGAGTATTGTTTTCCATCATTTGACTTTTAGTCTATGGATTTACTTTTGAGTTAAATGTGTTTCTTGTATACATACATATTGTTGGATTTTCTTTGTTAATCCACTCTGTCAGCTTATTTCTTTTTATTGGTAAGTTGAGGCCATTTTCATTGATGAATATAGCTCATATACACCAATTTATCTTTGTCATGTTATCTTTCTGTTGTTGGTTCTCTACTTTTTCTCTCTGTTTAAGTGTTTGCCTTCCTTGGTGGTTTCCTTCTGCTGTTTTTCTTGGAATTGTAGTCATGTTTATCTCTTTCTAGAGTATCTTTCAGTACTTTTTGTAGTGTTGATTTGTTGATCATGAATTTCTTCAGTTGTTCTTGGTCATGTTATTTCTCCATCCATGTTGAAAGATAGCTTTGCAGTGTACATCAATATGGGTTGGAAGTTGTTTTTTAAGGACTTGAGCTACTTCATTACAAGCTCTTCTTGACTTGAAGGTTTGTGTTGAAAAGTCTGCTCTGATTCTGATAGGGTTTCCTTCATAGTTAATCTGTTCCTTTTCTCTGACAGCTTTTAGTATTGTGTTTTTGTGCTGAATTTCTGAGATCTTACTATATGTCTGGGTGAAGATTTATTTTGGAAATGGCTAATTTGGGTTCTATATGCCTCAGTTATCTGTATATCAGTTATTTTTCCATGCTTGCAAAATTTTCTGCTATTATTTCTGTAAATAATCTTATGTCATTTGTGTTGGACTTTGCTTTTCACTGACACCTATCAGTTGAATATTGTTTCTCTTTGCATAATTTTTCCACTGTTGAATTTTTGTTTCCTAGTTCCTTGCTATTTTTAAAATATCTTTTCTTTCATGATTATTAGCTTCTATCCTGTCTTTAATGTTTGAGAGTTTATCTTCAGCTTCATTCAAGTGGTTTTTCAAGCACTGAGTGGAATTTTTAATTTCCTGAGTGTCTCTTGGAATCTGTTTCATGCATTCTAATTCTGTCTTATATTGTTCATTGAAAGTTTGCCTCATTATCTTAGTTCCTCTATTTTTTTTATACATCGTCTTTAGATACACCCAACATTTCTTTCATAATATTTGTCATTTTTTTATGTTAGAGATTATTTCTAATCTGAGTCCCTCTATATATTCATGGAGTTTCTCTATTTTAGTTGTTATCATTTTGGAAAGTTCAGCTGTGTGATTTCCCATATCTTCCATGTCAATGCCTCCTAGGTTTATTTGCAGTTAGCTAGAGTTCTGAGACTACCTTTTGCTTTTTCATTTTGTCATTTTCCTCTGGGACCCGTATGGCTGGCCAAGCACCCTCTAGATGAATTAAACTGGGATGCTGGGCTGGGCAGGACTCAGATCCTCCAATACCTGCATGACTAGCCAGGCTGCACCCCCAGTCTATGGTGGCAGGGCTTTGTGCTGTGAAGCAGAGCTTTAAATCTCCAGGACCTGTTAGCTAGGCTGGTTGCTCCCTCATGGATGGCTCTGGAGCTCTGGGCTGGGCAGAGATCAGTACCTTTGTGACCTGTGTGGCTGGTTAGGCATTTACCTCATGGCTTGTGCTGGCACCATGGACTGGGCAAAGCTCAGATTCTCTAGGACTGTGCAGCTAGCCAGGACCCACCAATGGAGTATGACACTGAGGGCTTGGTCCTGGCTTGATTGAGTTTGAATCCTCTGGGACCAGTGCAGCTAGCTGGGATGCACCCTCAGAGTGTGGTGCAGGGACTCATGCCTGGCTGGATGGAATTTGGAGCCTCTGGGACCTGTGCTGCTAGCCCGGATGCGCCCCTGGCAAGTGCTACCAGGGCCTTGAGCTTGGCTGGATGGAATTCAGACCCTCTGGGTCCCACATGGCTAGCCAGAATGCATCTCTGGAGTACAGCACTGGGGCCTTGCTTATGGGTTTACAGAAAGACTTCAAATGAAATAAAATGGATTTTACATAGTCCACAGCAGACTTTAGTCCACAACAGAAGGCACAGAGTGAAACTACCCCTTCTGAAAAATTTAGTAGCAAGCTGTCAGCGCAGCATGTATAAAAACTGTAACACACTTCATAATGCTTATGCAGCTATTCACCTGGAAAGAGGGTGGAATTCAAAGCCTCCTTGACATGAAGTCAAATCTGTTGTCATGCACTGATTGGCCAAATTAACTACGGAATCACCTAACCTTCAGCTACTTGATCTGTAAATTAAGAATAAATCAATTTTCCATGTTTACAAGAGGGCTTAGTTAAGATCATGAAATTGTTTGTGCTCAATTGTTGTTATTTCCTTTATCCTACCTCTTGAGTCCTCAAAAATGGTAAGAAACAGTATGCTCTTACAATAGGTAGACAGACAGATAGATAGATACATAGATGATAGAGACACAGGTTCTCAAACTTAAAACTCAAACTGTTTGTAAAACACAAGTTTTCCACCTAGAATGTGGCATGTGACTATAACTAAACTTTTCACTGAGAGTTCATCTTGAAGACTTCAAAGATATTTATACACTCCTTGGAAATTTCCAAATAGCAGGCAGATTCAAAGTTTTTAAGTGTTTTTCTCCCACTGAAAATCTAGGATTCTGCCTGATGAACTCTCTGCTATAACAAAGTATGTGTATTAAGGAAGAGCAAACTAGGAAATGAAGGTAAACAGGTATTTGTTGGGTGCTAGAAATTTGCCAACAGCCTAGAGGAAGCAGAGGTCCAGCCTGCCATTAAATAACAGGCATTTCATTTCAAATCCATGAATTTAAGGACCCACTTGCCTATGCCAAGTGGATAACATATGCAAGTCTTTGAGGTCCACCATGTGCACTCAAAGAAGAGACAAGGAGAAATGGTGAATAAGAGAACACACAGGTCAGTCTCTATTTGTCATTTATTTTCTGTACCTCCTAGGTGGCTAGCCAGGACCTCCTATGTGAGACCCATTCATTTCCAGCCCCTCATGTTACAAATGTATCACATCTTGGTTTAGCAAATAATTACATCAGAAAAGAAAAAGAAATAAAGCTGAAAATAAGTAAAGTTATAAGTTAAAAAATGACTAAGTAACACAGCAGATGGAAGGCAAGGAGCTAACTAAGCATGAAGAGGGCTGGAGATATGCCTTGAAGGGCAGGCATCTGCATTCTCCAAAGCACATCAGGATATTTTACCAGTAAATATACATATGAAACTTACTATCTGTACTCAAACACTGAGACAAAACATTTCTAAGCCATGAATCTAGTTTCCTCTTCTTCTATGATGAAATTCCACTGTAGTTTCAGTTTTGATAAGTGACACCCAAGCAGGCCAAGAGGCCAAACCCAAATTTCATTCTTCTGTCTGTCTCAATTTTGGCAAGCAAATCTCCTTTTAACCACAAGATAAATCAATTACACATGCAGCAGTTCATACAAGAAGGCTCATCATTTCTCTCCCAAGATTTTGTAGACTAAAGAGGGTAGGATTTATGAAGTAAAATGTTTCCCTTCCTTATTTCATAGTCATTCCTTGTTATGCAGTGGAATAACTCTTCATGTATCTTGTTAGCGTCATTTTTCTTTAGCTGAGGTGGAGAATGTAAGATCTATTGCGCATTCCCTTGCATGTGATTTAGTTAACAAATTTATAAACAGCAAAAGGTGACTGGGGTGATTTCCCTAGCAGAACTGTATTCCTTGAGGTGTGAGACATGCAGAGCCTGGTAAGAATTCCCCTGAACAAGGGATCATGTTACTTCTAGTTGCTAATAACACACAGTGATACTGGGAGACTTTTTGCAGCAACACTGCACAAAGCACTAAATCTAAATCTTCATCTGTTTTGTTATTTACAAAGTAGAAAATCTAAATGTTAGATTCCTTTTCTCTTCACTGAGAGGAATATGTAGGCTAAAGGAAATGTTCAGATTTCCTCCATCTCACACACACACACACACACACACACACACTGAACTAGAAAATTGCTTGTTCTCTACATATTCTGCTGATATTAACTACTACCTATAGGATGCTATATGAGGTTTGTACATTGTTGTAAAACTTAAATTCTCCAAGAAACACGACTGCAGTCTTTACTTTTCTTCCCAACATACAACTCCGCTCCCCCAACCCAGCTTTATGGATTTGCTCCTCCAGATCCCTCTTCATCTTTCTACACTTAAAAGCCATGCACGTAATATAGGACCCACACCTCTACCTGAATCCTGGCAATGTTTTATTTAGCCCTGACTCTTCCCACCTATTTGTTACTTCACAACCAGGATGGCTGGAATTTGGAGAGTGCCCTTCCCATTCTTGTTCAATGGAAAATATCCCTAGATGTCTCATGTTCTTGAAGGCAATTAGACTGTGCGGACCTGTAACTGACTGGCTGCTGTGACCTCATTGGAATTGGGTCACTGGAGGTGTATGATCTGGAATGAGATCTACTTCTCCCCTCTCATCTCTTTCTCTATTTCCTGGCTGACATGGTGAGTAGTATTCCTTTGAAAGGTCCTTCCACCATGCCTGTCTGCCTTGGGGACAATGAATATGGACAGAATTTTCTGAAAACAGTGATCCCAATAAATCTCTGCATCCTTAAATTGCAGGTGACAAGTATTTTGCTCCAGAACCAGGAAAATGACCAATAAAGAAATTTGGCACTGAAAGTAAGATTGTTCGTATGAGTATTCAAGATCATGTGGTCCAGAAGTGCTTGGAAATGATTTGCAAGGTCAGACTGTAATGGGATTGGAGATAATAGCTCAATATCATTAGAATGCTATAAGCAGAAGCAGCAGATATTGATATGATATTCTGGTCAAAGGTCAGAAGACCAGAATGGTGATGGGTATGTGGACAGTAAAGGCCAAATTCAAGAGGTTTCAGTTGGAAACAATAATTCCATTGGCATGGAATTGTGTGTTGCACCCTGAAAAAAAATTGACTTCATTTTCCCATGTCCCAAAACTTTGTTCAAGACTTATATGAAGAAAGTAGCATAATTAATGTGACAGAGGAAATTTCAAAGCACCCAACATTCAAGTGGTGGCATGAATACTACTGGCTGCATTCAACCAGATCAACAGTAAAAAAGCAGTAGCAAAAAGCAGATGTAAAAAGTCTGCAGTTTCATGAGAAAGAAAGCACCTAAAAAGTTGAGGTTTGGAGATCACGGTTGAAGAAAACAGCACTACTTTGAACATCCACCTCATAGACGACGGCATAAAGGACCTGCTTAGAACACAAAGCACCTCCCTGCTTAGCCGGCACACCTTAAAGAGCAGATGGACTTTACCTATCTCCATGTTCTCTTGTATGATCCAGCACTGATAACAGAACATGGCCTCAGAAAATATTTGTTGAATCAACAGCGGTAGAAGCCAATTGTAAGAAAAGAGCAAGAAAGACACAGTGCAAGCAGAAGGGAAAGAGGAATAAACTTTTTGCTCCTTCTCAACCGTAAAAATGATGTGAACACAACTGAAGAAGTCACTGGCCTTTAAAATAATCTTCTGAATGAGAAAGCAGGCTACAAAGAGGGTGATCCCTGGGAAAACGAAGGATATATTTTGTATAAGAAAACTACTTTGATTAAAAAAAAATCTGGCTTCATGCTGCTGATTTATTCTCAGCTCATCCCAAAAGAAGGTCATAAGCTGGGGAGGGAGCGTGACTCCTCTGCTGGTGCCACACATGTGTGATGGATGTGGTCAGCTTTGGGATCCTGCCATGACACCAACGCTGTCCTTGAATCACAAGCGAAGGGCATGTCTCCGGTCTGGATACCTGCCTCACTACCAGAGTAGATGCAAGTCCCTATTTTTTTTCTCAAACAAAAAAATGTTAGCAACAATATGATCTGGTAATAATATTTTTGCAGGTGAACCATGTGCAGCTTGAAAACGTGGTTTGGAAAATCCCTTTAACTTCACAGAGAGCTGCTGAGGTGATCATGGCTGCAACCCATCGGAGAGATTTGCATTCCGGTAACTGACACACGGGGATACTCTGGATTGCCGAGAAAGAGAGGTAAAATCCAGTGTAAGGAAGGATCTGTCTCCCTGGAGTTATCGTAAAAATTAAGTGTCTTTTATAAGTGCTAACTCACCCCCATTTCCAGAAAGGTACCTCATTATTCCAGTGAGGTGGGTCACAAATCAATGCCCACTTGAAATGGTCTTCGCATGTGCCCATATGTAGCAGTCTTACCAGGAACGTGAATCCTGCCTGGAAGAAGGTCATGCCTGTTGCCTCACGTCATCCTTGGATTTCACGTGTAATGATTATTTTTGAACTCAGTGGTCAGATGGAATGACTGAGGCCCCAAGAAGGAAAACGAGTTCCCTAAAACCATAAAGCTACTGTTGAATGGCCAGAATTTGGAGTTTAGAGTTCATTAACTTTCCTGAATTTATTAGATATTTGTTGAACACAAAATACTGTGCATCAGTGAAACTACTGTAAGCCCAGAAGATGTGACAACACATTTGAAAAATGTATCTGCTCACAAGGAAACCAGTAGAAGGGAGAGATGCAAAAATTAAACCATTACAGATGGGTGGGCTCAAAGAAATGTGGGGCGGGGTGCAGAAAAGACCCCAAGAGAAGGTTTTGGTAGAAGTCACCAGAAATCTGTATCATAAATGATGTGGCATCTTCCTCGGACATAAGGTGTGGGAGTAGATTCATTCTAATTAGAGGGATGGGGCCTTCAGGAGGGGATGAAGCAAAATGAAGCAAAGTTGCTGTGACGAACACATTAATTTAAAAATATATATGTTTTTCAAGGAAAGTGGGAGAGGAGGCCACATAACAATAATTTTCTCACAATAAAATTAATTCAAGTTTTAAAATGTTTGTAGGCTGCGCCAAAACCAAAACACAGAAAAACTCCTCAGATTCTGTCTCACATTTGGGTCTCCAGGGTGCAGGCCCTGAGATGGAGTTAAGGGATTGGGTGTTTTTTACAAAGATTGCCTGGGAATCACACTTGGGGTATGGAGAAAAAGCAAGCAGGAATGAGGGAGGGGTGGCCATACCCACATGACCGCAGCTTACCACACCCCCTGGGAGTGTCAGGCTACCGGAATCCATCGGGCCTCCTGCTTGGGCCTTCCCCTCCTGGCTTCTGCTGGACATCGCTGAGGAGTCTCTTGGGCAGGACACAACCTTGGTCAGGATTCCTCTGAGGCCAAGGGGAGTCCCTGAAGAGTCCCTGGGCAAAGTCCCTCAGCGCCTGCAGTAGGTGTCTAAGGGTCTCTACAGAGTGGACAGAGCCCGGATCACAGTCCTTGCTGTTTAGCAGGAACCGGGGTGAAGAATCGGAAGCAGAATTCATACATGGCTCTCCTTACCTTCTCTTCTACAAAATAACCTTTCTCACTGAAGAAGCTTTAACTTCATCTCTTCCTCTTAGGATCAGAAGAAACTTGCTAACAAGGTGAGAATAGAGTACAATCTGTCAGTAACATTTTGTGGCCGTTTTCACCCATCTTCCATCCCCTGCTCTCAAGAGATCCCCACACCGTCCTGTCCTCGGAGTCAGCAGTGCTGCCCGAGACTTAAATCGCATGGGCTCAGAGGCTGAGCTCGCTGACCGGCGAGCCGCACCACAACGTCGGCAGCGCGGGTTCGCTAGTGCCCAGCCTGGGGTTTCCCGTGCAGGCGCGCAGTGTGTCCTGGTCGCATCAGCTCGGGGGCACCTTGGCTGTGGAAAACAGACATCTGAGCTCTGCCTTCTCTGCCGTTCCTCAGAGTGGGGCCTGAATGTACAGGAAACACTGTTTCATCTGCTAGAGAAATCTGACATGAGCATCTCTGAGCAGTTATACTCCTAAATGCAAGTAAACAGTGGCATTCTATATATTTTCTGTGATGTTATAAATGGTGAAAACTAGATGTCCCAAAATAATCAAATTATTATTTGTACAATCGAATTTGTATTTCCTAATTCTCAGAAGCCGATCTTCCTGGGCTGCACAAAATAAGAATATACTTTATAAGTATACACTATACTCTCTGTAACACTGTACTCTCCTTAAAGAAAAAAAAGGAATGAAACAATGACAGAAAAAGTGTTATTTGTGATTATGTTTTTCTACCAAAAAATAAATAAGTAAACAGAAATAAAGTAAAACAAGAAAATTCTCCATTCTGCTCAATAACTCAACAGAGACAGTATATAATGAAATAAGGATCAAATACAACAGAGCAGGTTTCAGCTAAACATTTCAAAATTGTTTTTATATATTAAGGCACAAAATCCACTAAAATCGGCCATTAAACTTCATTATATACTTTCAATTCTCAATTCTTTTAGGAAGAAATAATTTTATTTTGCAGACATGAGATTCAATCACTCATTTTCTTGAATATAAAAATATTACCTATATTCTGTAAAGACTTTGCAAGCTATAAGGATTTAATTTTATGATTCAGTGGTGTTACAGGGTTAAGTATTAAATGGAGAACCAAGTGCTTCTTCATTATTTTTTAATTGAAGAAACATTTTTAAATGTTTTAGTTGGTATACAAAATCATTACATATTAATGGGAAATAATGTGGTATTTTGATATACGTAGACAATATATAATGATCAAATTAGGGTAATTAGCATTTCTACCACTTCAAATTTTTTTCTTTGTGTTGATAAAATTCAAATTCTACTTTTCTAGCTAGCTTAAAATACACAAAATATTATTTTTGAACTATAGACACTCTGTTCTCTCAAAGAACACTAGAATGTACTCCTCTAATCTAAATGCATTTATGGGCAGGTGTGATGGTGCACATTGTAATACCAGCCCTCAGGAGGCTGAGGCAGGAGAATCACTGTGAAATTGAGAGCAGCCTGGGCTGTACATGAGTTTAAGGCCAGTCTGAACTACACAGTGGGACCCTGTCTCAAAAAGACAATATATAAATGTAATTATGTCTCCTTTAACTGACCTCTCTCTTCCTCTCCCCAGACTCTCATGACCACTATTGCACCATGTCAAGCTGCCAACATTTTTAGTTTCCCTGTATTAGTGAAGAATCATTTATTGTGTGACTATTGTATATGTTTCTAGGATTTTTTTTTTATGCAGCAGCTAGCTGAGGTTCTTGTTAGAAGTGTTAGAAGTGTGTCTCACCAAGTTCTTAAACTCAATAGAACAAGGTCCCTTGTGTAATTATTACAGGGAACATCTGAAGCCATATGCCACTTTATTTCTGAGAAAAATGATTCACTTATACTTGATATTATATTACTTTTAAAAAAATTACCTTTTTGTCAAATTATACTCAAAAACTGGTAAAACATTGAGAATAAAAGTATTGCTTTGCTCTTTGCTTCACCACTGGCATAATCCAAGCATCATTATTCAGGGCTTCACCTGCTAAATAGGCTAAAAGATGGTGCGGCAGTCATCTCCCAATGGGAGCAGAGCTCAGGGAACACACCGTGTCCTCTCCAGTGGGGGACTGTGCTGCCTGCACCAGGACAGCCCCCCTCCAGAGACCTCCATGAGCTCAAAGAGAAGCTACTCATCTGCGCACAGGCAGGCGCTCAGCTGCGAGGCTGGATCATGCCACAGAGCACGAGTTCCTGATGTGCCTCGGCCCAAAATTCCCATGCTCACTATGTTCTCCACACCTTCACTGTGGACATCAGAGATTAGTGGTTCTCTACCCTCCTAGAAATGGAAGATGCATTTTTGGAAACTCTTAGGCTTTTATTGTTTATCAAGTTGCTATAATATTTTCTCAAGGGATTGTAAGTTTGGTATCATTCCAGTCTGTTTTAACATCAATAGAACAGTTGAGCTGGAGGGAAAAAATTTGGTCCATGGAAGAAAAAGGAGAAAGAAATAAAGTCATTAAATGAGACTCAGACACACACATTTTCACAGATTTCCTCTCTATACTTGCACTATATTTGGAAAGATTTATACCAAATTTATAAAGACTGAGACACTTTCCTTGCTGTTATTCAAGCCTGAGCATAGGAAAGGCGTGGCTGTCACTCCTAATGCACAGAGGCAGCAGCTCTTCAGGTCTGGAAAGATCAGTTACTAACCCTTGTTATCATCTGTAGATAGACAACAGTGAACTGAGGCTCATAATGTTTTTAACCACAATATCATGGCTTGTATTCGCAAGCCTGCACTATATACATATTCAGATCCCTTCACTTTAAGCAATGTGTGGTGGTTTCTTGATTTATCCTGTCTCATCTTCATATTAATAGACACATGAGCAGGAGCCAAGCAGAGCTGTGACAGCACCACAGCTGCAGTGGTAGAACTGTCACCAGCTTGCAGCATACACTTTGGAAGGTCCACAATGAGGGAATTTTTCCTGCTGTATTAAAACATTTCAGCCTGTGAAATGGTATGGATGCAAATGTCCCTAATGTAGTAATACAACAGTCTGAAAATAAAGTATTGATTTTGGGAATCCAGCATACATTGACTCATGCATCCACATCTCAACCTGTCACAACGATTCAATGACAAGGCGGTGCCTAGAGCCACACTGTATTTCCCCCAGTGCAGCCTGCGTGCAGTACTGAGAGAGCGCTCATCTCCTCAGCAGCTGTCTGATGATTACAGTGCTGAACAGTAGTCTGTTTTGACTGAGTGATTCTTTAGTGACTAAAGATAAGCAGGGAGACTTATCCAAATTAATATTCATGTTACACACACAGTTTGTCCTAGACCACAGCAACGATACCTTTTCCTGCCGAGCAAACCTAAGTATCCAGCATCTCTAAATTTCCAAATCATGGAGGATGCAGCTCTTCATTTGGACCATCATAACTGTGTAGAGCTTATT
The DNA here is from genome assembly GCA_004027295.1 of Dolichotis patagonum. Lineage (NCBI taxonomy): Eukaryota > Metazoa > Chordata > Mammalia > Rodentia > Caviidae > Dolichotis > Dolichotis patagonum. Next base: position 65,366 of record PVJX010004135.1, on the reverse strand, counting down.
TATTTATTTGCTGAATAACTGAATATACAAAATAGAAATGTTAGGAATTGTTTTTTCTTTGTTTTGGGGCCTGACATGTATCACCAAGTACTCAACAATGAAATTTTAACCAACAGACTTGTATGACCTCCAGCAGTATGCTTTTATCTTCAAGTACATTAAGACAAATCCAATAAAGCAGAGGAACATCTGAGATGCGACTTATTGGAGAGAGACAGAACAGGAGCAGGTGTTCTCTCTGTGCTGACCTTGTTTCCAGATCCACAAGGCATCTCCTCCAGGCCTATCAATATGTTCCTGCAGCTCAGGGAATTTGTGATCGATTTAACAGAAACGGGTAGAAATAAAAATCACCACAAAGTATAGCTGCCTGCCTTCTCTTTTGACTTCCACAAAGTTTATATTGAACCCACATGATAATCTCATTCCTACATGAAATTTGCAGGAGAGGGTAAAAGAATTATTCAAACTTTATATCTCTCTTCAGCCAGAAAATTTCATTAATACTGCATGAAGAGAAACTAAAATTTAGCACGAAATATAATTTATGAAAACTGCAAAAGATGAATTGAGTCCACAAAAAACAGTTATTTTAGGGATGACCAGCAAACTTCCTCAGAGAGGAAATTTGTGAGATTTAAGTAGAATTAAAATAACAATTTAAATTTTTAAAAGTATTTTAGTTGTAAAGCATATTGATTACACAAGTAGTTAATTAAGTAAAATACTACAAGCATAAAATATTCTGGTCACTTTTGACTTCTTGACGTGGGAAACATGACAGAAGAAGAGAAGAGCTATGAAGGCATGTGAGGTCTATTACATGACACTTTCAGTGACTTTTCTCAGAGTTAACTTTTAAAAGTTGAAGAATTTATTTTTCGGAGCTTAAAAGAAGCAAATATAACATATGCTTTTAGTGAGGATGGTTTTTAATAACTATCATAGCCTGTGAAGCTGGGTGTAATACTGAACTCACAAAGGCGGAGGCAGAAGAATCTCATCTAAAAAAAAAAGAAAATAAATGAAGGGAAGGGAAAGGAAGGGAAAAGAAGGGAAGGGAAGGGAAAGGAAGGGAAGGGAAGGGAAGAGAAGGGAAGGAAGAGGAGGGAAAGAAAAAAGAAAAGAAAAAGAAAAGAAAAGAAAAGATCAGGTCCCAGTAGTAGTGTCATATTCTGTCACTCATGTACATCCCTGATCCGTACTCTGTAATCTTAAGTGCTATTTGGAGCATATTCTTGTTCTTAACTATTACAATATCTCTAATTAGTTTAAAGCTCTGTTCTGTATTTAAAACTTTACAAGCTCCCCTCAATCAAGTATCAAAAATTACAACTGCAAGAATGTCCTTGCATCAGTCCAGAAAATTACGTAGTGTGTCTGAAATTGTCTCTCACATGTGAGCACATGCACACACATACACACACACACATACACACACACACATGCATACACACACACACACACACACACACACACACACCTGACCACAAGCTTCTTGAAAAACTGACATTTCTGAATTCATCTTTCAACCATCTCAACTGAACAGGGCTGCCTGACCCATGCCAGATGCATAATTACCATGGATATGAAGAAGGAAAGGATAGACACAAAAATAAAATTAGAATTCTTCTGATCCCACTTCACAAGATGTCAGTTCACACAAACAGTGTATTTTAGGTGATTCTCAACTGCAGAGAGGAAAAGACCAGCAGAGACATGCCTGTCCAAGCACCAAGGCTACTCTTCGGTATGTGCAGAAGGTAGCTATCTAAGTGACACTTTGTGATCAGGGAAGCCCCTAGTTTAAAAATAAGCAGTCTTTACCCAACTGTATTGCTGACATTGGAAAGGCCTTGAGTGAATTCTACTATTTTGCGACACTGCTGTAAGTAGTCACCAAGGGTCCGGCATTGCTGGCAAGGTGGCCTGCTGACTTGGAGTCTATACCCACTGCGGTGTAACCAGTTGCTATATCTTGTCCAAAGCAGAGATTTTGACTGTAATGATGAAAAACAAGCTTTCCCTAAACATCCAAACATAGTATGTACAAAAAGAAAATGTAGAGTCGGAAAGCAGTTCAAAATTTAAGAAGGGGCAGCATATGTGTTGGGGATATGGCTCAGGAAGCCCAAAAGGAACAACTTGCAGAATGAAATCTATGATTGTAAATAATGGCATATGTTAATCATCTCAGTTCTAAAATAAGAGCAGTTGTCCCTGGGCCTGGTCGCAGAGCGGCCTTCCAGGGTTTTCAGCACGAAGCGTGTCTTAAGATGTACCATACCTACAAACAGCTGGCTGTTGAGCTGCAGGCGGAAGTGGCCCTCCTCTGCGGTCTCCCTGGTGCTCCGCGGAAGGCTGTCCACCTGGAGCGAGGTCTCCTTGAGGCTCCTCTCGGCCCGAACATAATGCCATTGGTTGTCATTCAGTGGAGAAAGAGACCGGACGACAAGCTCTACAGGGCCATTGCCAACATCAATGGCAAATGTGATCTCCGAGGGAGCTGGAACCACACAGAGAAACAGGAAGAAGCATGACGGCAGCCATTGCTGTGTGAAGGGCACACTGAATGAATGGGAGTAACTATTTTAAGTCAGTGTGTGCAGGAAGAACATCCTTCTAAGTCCCCGCAGCACTGACATCACTAGTAATAGTAACAACCAGCAAACACTGAGGTACACATGCTCTGCACACTCTCACATGATCCTTAATGTGAACATTCAGAAATAGGGTAGGAGCTGGGCCCCTATGTCTGATAACCACTTGTGTGTGTGTGTGTGTGTATAGTAGTAGTAGTAGTAGCAGCTCTGAGTTTCCCAGGATTTACTCTGGTTCAGCTGTGCACTCTATTTCTGCAGACATAGGGTTAGTAAGCAGCTCCACTTATACAGGAAGGAACCTTATGGGCTGGAAAGTCCAGTGCCCTCCTCCATGATTAATGCACTTAATACAATCACTCATATCAGTCCCATGGCTAAAAAACAAAATGAAGTCAAGAGTGTTTAATTGCCTCTTCTCCAAGGAGACTTCACTACACAAATTCGATTATCAGGTGTCATGCTAAACACAAACCATGATGTTACGACTTTGACCTAAAATGTGCCCCCGAAGTCTTACGTGTTGAGAAGTAGGGTATTTGGAAGGTGACTGGACCATAGAGGGTGCTATACGCATCACTGGATGAATCCAGGAAGAGTTTATAACTGAGAGTCACGTTAGGAGGTGGGGCCCAGCTGGAGGAGAAGAGTCACCGGACAGTGACCTGGAAGAATGGGAAGAATGTCCTCCCGCCTCTCTGCTGCCTCCACATGTCCTTCTGGCATGTCTGCTTCAGAGCCAGCCCACCATGGACTGGACCCTCACAAGTCCAATATACGTTTCCTCTTCTCAGTTGCTGGTGTCAGGTGTTTTGTCCCAGCGTTGAGAAAGCTGACTAACACATATGCATTCTCTCATTTTAGCCTTGCAAACCATCCTATGAAAGAGATATCATTATCCCTACTTTATGGGTGAGAAGAATTTCGACAAGTGTGAATAAAAATCTCCTCTGAGTTTCCCAGATACTAAGGAGAATCTGACTTCAGAGGCAGAATTTCTCAATAGGTTGCCCTACTGAATATATTGTCTTACATTTTCCATTATTACATAACAATTTTCTAGTTCTGAAATAAGTGTAGACTTAATTATAAAATGAATTTGAGAAGGTAGTCTTCTGTAACTGTGATTTTCATGTGCCAGAGCTCTCTTGTGTCACTGTCCCCTTTCCCTTAACACGTAACCCAAGAAATAAGTACTTATTTAACACCATCATCAATTGCCAGTATAAATTAAAGAGATGTCCGAAGATGAACATCACCCTGGGTCACTACCTGTCCAGCCATTAAGCCGTAACAGAAAGCTATCCCGAGGACAGGAAGCACCTTTAGAGAAATTCAAGGGACATATGACTTTGAATTGCTTCCTTTAATGATAAGGCCTGACCTCAAAGAGCAGCAGAGAACTGGAGCCTGAAAATTGGACTTTAAGGGCATAGACTCTTGCCAAAGCAAGCTTTCATTGTATGATGCCTGTCATCAGGTTAGTTATATTTTAATCCTGATGAAGTTCTTAGAATTGTGCCTGGCACACAGTTTGGGCACGAGATGTGGTAACTATGGCTGCCGTTGCTGTGGTCCATAGTTTTCCACTCCAGCCCTCTGGATGTGACTTCCAAGGCATCTTGTTTGGACTTGCGAAGCCCTCAGCCCTGCTCCTCTGCTCCTCTCAAACTACAATGCGATCTCAGCAATACCTGGGCTTCGCACCTGTTTTGCTCTGAAGATCAAAGGGTAAAGCTCGGTGAGAACTTGGAAAGGGATATTAAAGACCTTGCTAAAAACCTTCCTGCAATGCCAGTCTTATGAATATTAAGTTCCACTCCGATAGCAGGAATTACAGAGAAAGGCCTGCCACACTCCATGGCTGCCCAGTCCGGCCTTCACATTAGATTTCCTGTCCATACTTAACCCAGCTGAACCTTGTGTCCTCCTCTTCTGCAAAGATCGGTTTACTGACAGTCTCTCTCACTCATTTGAAAACTGCAGAGGAGCTCTTCATTTATTTTGGACCTAGCACTCAGCACCAAATCAAAATTTTATGAGTTAAAGCATTGTTGGACTGCATATACGAAATGCAATTTTGAAATGTTTTTTGGTGATTTTCAGCTGAATGTTTTGGATCTTTGGAAAATCTTTTCTAAAAAATTATAATTTACTTTTATTCAAGTAACAATTAGAGACCTGTAATGTTTAGACATTCCTCCTACATCTGAAAGACAGTCAGCAAATCCAACGGCGATAAGTACTATGCACTGAGTATTTACCATAAACTGGGCACTTGCTTAGAATTTTTATGAATTAATTCACTTAAGCCTCACTCCGGTCTTAGGAGGCAGGTGCTGTTTCACAAGTCATGAACAGGATTGTCTAATGGGATGGGTGGGACTAGAATTTGAATGGAGGTAGTGTGGCTGCAGAGCTCATTTTAAAATTACTGTCCCCGAGACAAAATTTTCAACCTCAAAACCTGTGCAGTACTGCAGGGCCATGAAAGTTGGAAACACAGACACCTGACAACAACTGAATGAGAATCGCATGGGTGCCTGGCTAGACTGTGCGGCAGGGCACTGAGGTGAACATAAGCCCGCTCTCAGCAGCCTGCGGAACCAGCATCACCCATAGGATGATGGTGGGAAACGGGGAGGCCCCAAGATAGCGTTAGCTGTCACAGGAACTTAACCTCTGGTCTCTGAACCTCCAAGTGTCTCACAGACACCTTCTCTCACTATTCACTCCTTTATGGTCACAATTAGAACTAAGGAGTCATGTCAGCCTGTGGACGGGTTTCTTTCAAGCCAAGTGCTGAGCGTGGAAAACTGAGAGACTACTGTGATTGGAGGAGATCACCACTGACTGCTGAGAAGCGGGGTAAAGCAGTGTGGAAGTCCCCTGAGAGAACGTCTACTACAGGTTTCTAGGACAGGACAGGGCTCCAGTGTGACGCTTTCTCACAGCCTGGCAGAAGTGTGCATGGACCAGTGCGCCAAGTAGGGAAACCACTTAGCGCTCACTGGAGGGTCTCGTCCTGCTGCTCGACCCTGAACCTCATGCATGTGGAACTGAGAGTTCGCTGTTTGTCAGCTCTCACCCCAGGTCAGCCCTGGAGCAATCGCAAGGTCCATTTATGGAAAAAGAGTCTTTAATGTACTCAAGTAGCCTTTTCCGTGCAGTCATCTCAAAATGAGAAATATAAACTAAAAAAAGTATGGTTATGCTTTTTGGGTTGCAGTTTTTTTTTTTTTTTTTTTTTTTTTTTGGTACTGGGGATCGAACTCACAACTGCGCGCTTGCAAGGTAGGCGCTTAGGCCGCTGGGCTAAATCCCCAGCCCAATGGTTATGCTTTTTGGAGACACAGACTCTTTGAGATTCTCATGAAACTATGATTCCTATCTTTCACAATATAGTTTCTGACAAAACCGCAGACACTCCCTGAATGCCTCGTTCCTTGTCATCTGGAAGGAAATAATTCTGTGTTAAGTCCTGATATTCTTCATTCCTGAAAGGGTTTTGCAAATCTTGGTAGGGACCCCCCAAAGAGCAGAGGCATAGGGCTGCATAAGGGAGTCCAATCTTTATAGTCCTATAACTCCAGGCTTACTGGCTGTGGGGCTGTCTTCCTCACCTGCTCTATGGACTATGAGTTGGGCACCGATGATATGACACATTACCATCACAGGCATCTCTAGGTCTGTTTGCAAACAAAACGAATTAATGTAAAGAATTTAGCAGAGTGTCTAATCATAGTAATCACTCAACAATCCAGTGACTTTTATTAGTAGTACTAATTTTTATTATTCTCTGAGGTTCTGACCTCAGCACAAATTAATATCACATGTGGTTCTTAATACAACACATTTGCATTGTAAAATATAAATCTGAGTGTGTTTGTGTGTGTTTGCTTTTTTTCTCACTAAACAACTCAAGAAAATTCTGTTATTTTTATTTAATTTATATAGAGATGAATTGCAGAGCCCACTTGAACTGATATTTTTATAAATCAATCATAAAGATAAAAAGATTAAATTGTAATCACTTGGAGAACATGATAGTAATGTATTTTTTATTAGGTCACAAAGAGTACTAGGACTGCAATTTCTAAACACTGATCTGTCCAAAAAAATAGCTACTTACTAGTTCTTCACCTATTTTCAAGCATTTTCAAAGAAGTTATATATTCTAATCCTAACGTGAAACCAAAATGCTCTTCTACTGGGTTTTCAGCAAAAGTGGCTCCACTCCCAAACAGAAGTGGGCCTAACATAAATACTCTGCAATTCATCTTTTGTTTCTTGGTAAAGGGAGCTGCATTTCACAAGGATTATTGGGAAACTGGATGAAAATGATCCACTTGCAGGGATAAGGCACAGCTAGCAGAAGTCAGAACAGGAAAGAGGTTGTTCAGATCACTCATACTTTGTGTCAAACTGCTAAATTTAGTCAGCAATAAAGCCAGCCCTTTGTCTGGCCGCCTTCTGTGTCCCAGTACCAGTGGATTTGCTTCCTTGTGTATGCCATTTCACATGGAGTTTTCTGTTAATTGCAGCTAAAGACATCTGGTTGGTATCTGAGGGTAACTAACTCCACGCTGCATCAAAAGTTACTACAGAGGTGATAAAATTTCTAATGTGGCTCATGAATCAGCTCCATGAACATACATTTGAATGCACATTGGGTTCTACAAGCAGGCTCTTTCTATGTTGCCCTGGTGAGTTTGGAAGACCATTCCTTCTCGCTCTTCCTCAAAGAGACCTGATTATCTGTTTCTACCGGCAACAAAGATCACTGCCAACAAAGCTATTTTTTTTTTTTCACAATCCCATTGGAAACACACTCACTAAGATTCAAGAAGAGGTGAACTGTCTCTTTTTTTCATAGAGGACAGACTAATCTCAAGGTGACACATCTCAAGAGTCTCAGCTGGAAATGACCCAAAAAGCAATGGACCAAAAATTTCATGGAGACCTGATGTTCCCTGTCCAACAATTTCATATGTCAACCTTGGAAGCTGATATTCAGATGGCTGGAAAGGAACACTCCTTGGGGACAGGAAAGAAGTCTATTCTGAGCCACGACATCTGTTGGAAGGATACCTCTTTTCCATGTAGCTGGTCTGTAGGGATTTTCTGCTGTAAATTCTCTAGGTAAAAATTCTATCTGCCAAAAATGCATAGAATAAATTTAGCTATGAATAACCCATGAAAGATTTCCCCCCAATCTGACACTTTCCCTTCCAAATATTCATAAGTATAATGATAAATTTGGAAGCTATGACGTTCTGAAATTTAAATATTTGTCATATAAAAATGTTATGTTTTATAAAGTAGTACTTGTCAATCCAGCGAGGAAGTATACACCACATAATTACATCAATGATTGTTAATCTTTTGTAAATTAAATACCAACTTAATATTTTAAAAAATTTTGTGCAACCCAAAGGGCAACATACACTACCACAAATTATAAACAAATTGGACATTGATAGGTAATTAACACTAAATCATGGCTCATTATCTTGTGATAATATACCATAGCATTTGTCACAGCTTTAATGAGTCAAAGGGCCATGGGGCTCGATTTTTATTAAATTTACGTTGAGGTCATTTTAACCATATTATAAAGTGGTTGGCACTTAGCTCCACATTTTCTGAGCCTGGCCAAGTTAGGCAGGAGGGATTTTATTTCATACCAAAGCCACAAGAGCTTCCTCCCATTAGTAGTTCAAATCCTTGGAGTAAAAGGAGGTTAAAACTACCAATTAAAAAGCTCTCTTTCCTCATGTGTATTGTGCTGCAGTTGCAAAAGAAGCACTTAGTTGCTTGGCAATTTGCTAGAGAGACTCACACAAATACCTCTGCTACCTCCTCCAGCCAAAGCACTTGTCTCCCTTACTGGAGCTCTCAGATTCCCAGTTCCTGCTGCTGAGAGAGTGCTTATGCCTTCAAGGCTTTCCATGCAGTTACATCTGTGCTGTGATATGGTCAACTGCCTCACTCAAAGCATAGGAAAAAATGATTAGACATGGAGAGTTGGGGAATCCAGTGACAAATCATCACAGCCGTGACCACAGAAGAGACAAGGTGAAGGAGAGTCCATCCTGCTCATAAGACATAAGGGGGTGCACGAAGAAGAGAGAACCCTGAACCAATAGCAAAAGCAACTGGAAATATACCTCTTTCTGTCATAATCATCACCATCACCATCATCATCATCACTTTCCAGTTATTCTAAGAATTTCCAATAATAAAACATTCCTCCACCAAAAGATTCTGCTGTCTACGTTTTGAGAGATGTTAAAGTTATTCTAAAATTTTAATCATGTATTTGCAAACTTCAAATCAGTATGTTATTAATTACCACTTAGTAAATAATATGGTCTGGGGAGGAATATGGAACTCCAGATATATATTGGCTCCTATACATGTAGACCCAAAATAAATGTTTATTTTCAAGAGGTAGAAGTCAGCTTAGGATTTCTTTTATGAAATTCCTGCAGTGCCCGTGTTTCCCTGCAGTCTACTATGGATGCATGATGGGGCATGTCATCCACGAGGGCTGGACACAAACACTGTGTTCCCAGGAAGCTTAAGAATTCTTAGCATTTCAGAACCTTATTTTTATCTAATAGAAGAGCAATATATGATAGTTTTCTTACAAAAATATTCTGTGGAATTATTTTGATTGTAGAGATATTTGGGAGATGTTAGAATTAATATTTAAGGGAGACATAGTGTCATTATCTCTGAAGTTCATTGTGAAACAAAACGTTTACAAATCTTTACTCAATAGCCTTATTTTTAAAGTCCTTCCCACTTGGATATCTATAGATTTATGTGAAAAAGAAATATAATTTAAAATTACTAGAATATATTCTTTGCTTAAAATAAAAGAAGAAAAAAATGACTTTTTTTGAGTGCCAGGAATCAAATTCATATAGATATAGATATAGATATAGATATAGATATAGATATAGATATAGATATAGATATAGATAGATGTATATAGATAGATGTATATATATAGATGTATATATATGTATATATATATATAGAAAGGAGATATATATATATATATCTCCTATATATATATATCTCCTTTCTATAAAAGTGAATTAATTAACCACTGTATTGGTTTCTTTTATGCACTACATTTTTATTAGCAGCATGATTACACATATAAAGTGTTCAGTGGTAGAACATTTTATCTTTCACATATTGACTGTTTTTCTTTCACTTTACGATTATTAGAAAGTCTAATCTGCACATAGGAGACAGACTGTTGACAAGAAAACGTGTATCCTGGAATCTAGTTCTGAGACTGTATCACTGTCTATGGTTTAGATGTGGAGAAACCTTGAGAATCTGACAGGATGGTCACACTGCTCTCATGGCTAGACATAAGTTAGGCAATTACTTTTGCAGCATAGGGGTAAGAAAAGTCAGTCCCACTTGTGAACAGAATGCATAATATTAATCACTTCTATCTTCTGTAACCAGTGCAATCCCATGATGTACAAAGCTGAAAGTTACAGAAAAAAATTGTTCATGGCTCAGATAATGGGCCCAATAGTATGCATCCATGGGATTTTTAGAATGTACTTTGATGAGGTGACTGATAAACACTGAGAGGATTCACTGAACTAGACATTATTACTGCTGATGTCCTAGTGGTGGTGGCAAAGATAAGGCTATGCTTTCTTCTGTTGACCAATGACATTAATTCATAAATGAGGGCACTCACAGCTTATTTCAAGTCGGATGAAGTCTTTAATGCCAAGATTTTCTAGGAAAACTCCAGATAAAGCGGTGGTTTTAAAAAAGAAGGAAATGTCGGCACTGAATTCCGCGTGGAAAGTAGGAAAGTGGAGATAAGAGGCTTCTGTGTAAAATGAGACAGCATTCCAGAAGTGTCCTGCAAACGACAAAATCCTTAAGTATGGATCATGGCTTTCAGTGGGGTATGGAAAGCACTGGGCATGGAGATACTCAGGACTACGGGACACTGCAGGGAAAAACAGCTTGTGTTCATGTAATACAGGGGAAGCTTCTCTCGATTTAGTACTCACGGTCACCATAGCAACGTAAGGGACCAATTCTCCAAGCAGCTTCTGAGTTTGATCTGTTGGTATCGGTGATAACTATCTGCGTGACAGGCAAGTGGTCTTTGAAGGACAGAAAGCCAGTATCATTTGTCCTGAAAAATGGAAATAAAAAAATAGAAATTAAAGGAAAAAAAAGAGAATAAAATATGGGTAATCTAGGACCCATATGTTGAGACTCCTCTTTTAACCAGCGATTTGGGCTGGTTGTGCAGCATTAGGCAGGGAGGGGTGTAACAGAAAGTCTCTGATCTCAGGAGGGCTTGCGAAGATGCAATGCCAATTTCAAACCCATGGCCCACTTCCAAACACTGTTGGACTCACATCTTCCCTAAATGTGCCTGCAGAGACACAGAGTTTCTGAAAATTGCGGCTGTGTACTGTGGCTAGGAACACCCTTCCTGCCCAATGCAGCACCAGTGTGACATTAACCATCACCTCTACTCACCATGAAAAGATTAGCCATCTTAGTAGCTAACTTCAAATAGGCATCATCAGTCCCTTTCCACCATCCCTCAGGGACTTGTTTCCATCACCTGCCAACATTTTTAATTATCTTTCCATGTTTCTTATCACATTTTAGCTCATGCAAGAAAAATCTTTCTTTTATAGTTCATAGCTCCTTTTCATTTTGTTCTCCCTTTGAAAGATCTTGGTAGTTAATGATTCTAGCTTTGTTCATGTTAATTATGCAAATCAAGAATTTACTGCTTACTTTTTTTTACAATTTTACAAAAAGAAGAGCAAGCCATTATTTTTCCCCCTTATTAAACTGCATTTTAGATGTAAGGTGGGGATTATACCATTTTGCTGAGAGTAAAAATGGGTAGGAAGAAGGTGGCACTGAATGCATAAATATTTTGAGCCAGAAATACACAAGGAGATAGAGCAGGGGACATCATTCAGTGAAAGAATGCTTATGTAGCATGCAGGAAGCCTGTTTCAATCTCTAGCACTACAGAAAGATGGTAGATAGATAGATAGATAGATACATAGATAGGTGGACAGACACAAGGGAATACAAAAAAAAAATTTCCTTGCAATACTTCTTTTCTTGGTACTGGGGATTGAACTCACAACCTCGTACTTGTGAGGCAGGCACTTTTATGCCACTGAGCTAAATCCCCAGCCCTCCTTGCAGTACTTGCATAAGTGAGGGAAATTATTCCCATTTACAAATGGAGACACTGGCTAAGAGGTATTAGGTAATAGCATAGGCAACAGGTACAGGAATCAAGACACATTCTTCATAATCCTCCGTAATACAACATGTACTTCAAGGACAAAGCTTCAGAAGCACACAGGCTTCTTCTGGAATTCCAGCTCCTATCTGTGTTACTCCTGGCCAATAGTTTCTTTCTATGATCCTTAGTGTGCTCAGTGTTTAAATGGAGATACGTCTGATAATAGCTTGGAAAGGATTAAATGGGATTATATAATCACTGAATATGATACATGGTCTATGTTAAATGCTCAAAATAGCAGCGGTGACATCTATTTTAGTTCTCTTCATTGTCACTGAAGTGCTCTGTCGTCTGAGGCAAGCCAACTTATTTTTATGCATTGAGCAGTGTTTCTGCATTGGATACTTTTTATTATGTAGCAAATGTGGAAAATTAAATTTGAAGATATGTAGAGTAACTGCTGAAAGTTTGAGAAATCATTTACTAACTGGTTACATAAATAAATCAAATAATCTTTTGGACACTTTCTCTTAGTTAAAAAGAAATAAAGAAATATATTATATCATATCTATGATTTGACTACCATATTTAGAGACCAGAAATACTCACATTATCTAGAATAAGGTTTATTTCCAGGTTGAAAGCACAGGTATAGATGCTGCATAGACACAGAGCAAACTTTCCAAGCTCAGAAAGATTAAAGCAAATATCAAATTTCCACAGAAGAACAGAGACCAAACCCAAACTGAAAATAGTGGATTCTGAAGTCGGCCCTTCAAATGCTCATACACCCTGTCACATCCAGTCTGTATCAATTTAATATCCTTGTGACACATATAGACACCATTCTGTGAGTAAATGCATTTCCAAATAAGAGAGGAAAGAATTCATATTTAGTTGGATGATGCAAAGCATATTACTAAGAATAATTTCTATTTGAAAATTTCAACATAAAAAAGCAAAGTAAGTTGATTTCTGAAGTTGTTCAAAGCAACCGAGATGGATATGAATTTAAATGTTTACAGGAGGCACGTAAGTAATAAAAATGAGTCTGTGCTAGTCATGAATGGAACCAGATACACTATTTCAGCAATCACATACGGTAGGGGAGACTGATAGAAAGAAGATTCCCCTAAAGTCAGGCAGTGAGATACACTAACAACAGGCAAGTATGCAATTTATGAAAACAGAAGACTAGGGAAAGGCTGGTAGAAGATTTTTCCATTTTTCAAGTCTTGTCAGAGTTTGCTTTTGAAATAAAAATACAATGAGAACCAATACTGAATGGGTCAATAAAACCCTTGTAAGAGTTATATTCAGCTGAAGGACAACCTAGCCATTGAGGGGAAGGCTTCATGGACTTTGGATCACAAAAATAAGATTGAATTTAACTCAAATTTTAAATAACAGCTGTGATTCCAACATTTCAAAAGAATTGGATAGGATATTTGGGCTAATGGTGGTAGTGACAGTGGTCATGGTTGTGGTAGATTGTGGTAGATTTTAGTCATGAGAAAATGTTGCAGCTGGTTGAGGTGGTGCATGCTTGTAATTCCAGTACTCAGGAGACTGAGGCAGGAGGATTGCTGTGAGCTTGAGGCCACTCTTGCCCACACAGGAGTGCAGGCCAGCCTGAACTACATAGCGCGACCCTGTCTCAAAACAAAACAAAACAAAACAACAACAAAAAGAAGTTGAAAATTACATTGACTCCTATTGGTAGGCAGAGAGACTCTGTCTATAGATTGGATTCTGTGCACTTTGCAGGCTTTTCCTTCCCCTGAAACAGTGGATAAGTTGCTTTATAACTAAATCGGAGTGGTGTTTGTGTAATGGTGGGGAAGCATTTCCACTGTAATCACAGGGTCAGGAGTCAAACCCATATACCTGAAAGTAACAGTAGTAGATCAGTGAAGTCCTTCTGAGCCGTGATTGACTTACTTTTAAATGATAATAATGCAATGAAGTGGCTCCTGCTGTTTAAATCAAAGTAGATAATACATGGGAACTGACACACAGTAGGTACTCCATATACAGTTACTGAAATGCTCAGTAATTTTTTTTAAAAAAAGTGAAATTCAAGAACATCTAAAAGGAAACAGAAAAGAGACCATGATTGTTGGGACGAATGAGCAGTCAGGCAGAGATTCCAATTTATGAGGCCATAGGACACATGAAATAGAACTGTGGCCCTCAAGAAAGATGCATGACCTAAAGAAAGAGCACGTGTCCAGGGGCATTTCAGGCAGTCTCAAGATCAAGGGTTACTGTCCCCTTCTCTTAACTAACTAGCTGAATCATGGGATGTCATTCAATTCAGAAGGTCAGATGGCAGGTGGGTGCTGATGTCCTAGTGGAGCCAAGGAGCAAAATGGGCCAAAATGCCACCTGCCGCCATTTGCCTTCAGCAACCCGCTCTGGCTAACTGTAGTTCTGTAACCCTTGCTTATTTGAGTGACATTTTTTCCCCATTTTGGGTCCTTCCCTCTTTGCTCTAAATTAATTAATAAAGTATTATGCATATGGTAGGCAGACTTAGAGAATGACAGGAAGAATTTAGGACCACAGCCTCTTTGGCAGCCTTTGAATCTGAGGGGACGACTCTCAAAAGACACTGTATGAGCCCTCTTTGAATGGGAACATGATTTTCTGTGGTGGCAACGGAGTAACTACCAGGACAATTGCAAACCACTCTGTGAGAGCTATCTGAAACTTGTCAATTATTCTGCTGTAACACTGTTTAGCAAGCAATTATTTCTCTTTGGCTGTCCTTCTTAAACGTCCAGATACAAAACGCCCAGGGGATTAGTTGACAGGAAGCTCAAAATGAGCTAAAGGAGCACTTGGCACAATATAAAAGCCAATGGAACCACTGAATATGGTCAATATACAGTCTACGCCAGGATCATATCAGTCCCATTATGTTCCACAGAGACAAGGCCTCAGCTAGAATATAGATTTCAGTTTCCAGCATAAGAAACATAAGGAGAAAGAGAAGCCAATTGGTGATGTATTTAAAATTTTCAGACGTATTATTTTTGTATAATGCAGAAACCCAAAACCGTAGGGTCCCTTAAAATTTCACAGGAGAGAAAATAATCAAGTCTCAGCATATGAATACTGTCAATGGTTGCTCATCACCACTTTACTATCAGGAAAGTAAAGGGCCTGGGGATGTAGATCAATAATGCTTGCTTAAAAGGCACTGAACCCTGAATTTAATGAACTATACTACAAAAAAAGTCCTTGAAGGGCTTACATTATAAAATTGATTAAATATACCATGGATGGAGATTTTTGAAGGCATCATTTGCTGCACAGACTCTAGATATGAACAAAGAACACCAGAGACATTTGTTTTCCTAGACTGCAATCAATCCTAGTCAGGAAGCAAGCAGATTAAAAGTCAAGATGCTTGGGTTGTTAGCACACACTGGTGAATGGACACCACCTCGATTTTGATGACTGAAAGTGTATCTTTCTCATTATCTGAAATAAATCAATGTTTTATTTTCTCCAAGTCCCCAAATTTTACCATGTTCAAATCCAGTTTGTCTTCAAAATCATTCTTAAATATGCTGTATTTTCTCTTTCTTCTCTGTTCTGATTTCATTTCTTATGTACAATGATTGCTGGTGTTTATTGATAAATGGACTTGCATGCATAAAACTCTTGCTTTGCCCATTGGAAATTGGGTAGATAGTATACAGGGTAATGAGCTCAGTCCTGTGATAAGGTTTAAACATACCCATACTCCATACCCATAGAGACTGGCTTCCTTTTGGCCTGAGGAACTTTCCCTTCATCCGTGGCTGACAGTTCACCATGCATTTTGAACCCCATCTTTTCCTGCTTTCTCACAGTGGCCCTTAGTGAAGGGCCTCCCTCCCACCTTCAATGTCTCCCTCCATCCCAGGTTTTACCCTGTATCTCAGTCTAGTTATTTCTCATTTTCTTTTCAGAGCCAAGCTATTTGTAAAAGGTAATTGTCTGCATCTCCCATTTATGGTCTTTTATCTATGCATCATTTTCCTTCTCAACCTAGAAGACCAGTTTTTTCCTCTCGTATCAGTGAGACTTCGCGCATTAAATTGGTAATTTCCTTTCACCACATCGGGACCTAACATGCTTTACATTGTTGTCCTATTTTACAGTATTGCCCCTCTCTCTCTCTCTCTCTCTCTCTCTCTCTCATTTTTCTGTAGCTCCACTTTCCTACCTGCTGGTGTCCTCCTCTGTGAATGACTCGCCCTGTGCACCCATAACCTAAGTTTACAAACTTGCCACCCTTCATTTTTTCTTCCTTTCTCACGTATTCTTCACTAAAACTTCCACCAAAGTCACCTTTATAGCTCTGCTTTCGACTGCCTGATCCTGAGCTTCTTGCTTCCTGGTTTACTTAGGGATAGTGAAGTCTCTTCTTAGACCTTGGAATGGTGACCTGAAAGGTCTGCCTGCTTCCAATCTCTCTGCTTCTTTACTCCTTCTCACTCTTATTAATTCCAGGAACATATCCACAAATGCGAACCATAGTCACATGTCACTACTAACACTTTTAAAGAGGTCTACCTTTCTTACAGGTAGTCCAACTTTTTTCCTTCTTTTACTTTCTTTGCATTTTATCTTAGTTCTGGGGTCACTCAATGCTTTGTGCTTACGATGCCATGCTGCCACCACTGAGCCAACCCTCCTGAAATTCAATGTATTTAACACAGTACAATGGACAATAACAATTGGTTTTGAAGAAGAATTATCTTTTAAAAGGTGGAGAATGTTTTGATGACAATGACAGGGATTTAGAGATGATACTAGGCAGAATCTGAGGATGCTATTCATAGCATAGTGCTGGCTTGGGGATCCAGCTGAGCAGCTCGGGTCCTTGTGGCTGAGTCTTCTCCCTGGCACTGAACTCCTGGAACAGCATTTGCTACATTAGCCCATTTAATCCCAAGAACCACTGCAGACGGATGTTACAATAACGACCTGCGCTGTACATGAGATGGAACTGAAGCACGAAGTGGTGACACACAATCTCAGGCTATGCTGTCTGACAATGGAGAGGCTGGGGTGAGCCCCAGATTTGGCTCCGGAGCCTTTGGTTGGGGAGCAGCACAATTTCCCGGCTCCACCTACGGAGCGTGCATGGACCCCCACATCCTCTGCACAGTGCCCGAAGTACAGCACGAAGCCCTGAGTCCGTGAGCTGTCCTTGGTGGGTCTGAGGCTGACCAGCCCCATTCTGTTCAAAGAGACTTTCTCCACACCAGACACGGCTCAATTGATTAGGTTTCGGTTTACTAATTCGCAATCATGTTCTGGCACCGCACTCTCAGAGACGACACCTGGGTCACCTTGCTAGGCGTTCGGAGCGTCCACAAACTCTTCAGTGACACAGTGTCTAGGTTTATTTTTACTCAAGGCAGACTCATCCATTAACAGATGAGGCTTACTGTTAGATCTGCCAAGAGACACCCCACTTTGGGGTGAGGGGCTCTCGGTGTCTCCTCTACCCTCCCCTAAGAGTTTCATATTGAATTAACTTTTTACTGACATGCTGTTACCTCTACCTTCTTCCCATATATGTGTTTTTCTTAGATATTTATTTACTATCTATAAGCAAATATTACCTCTTACTAATTGAACATATTGTGAAAATTCCTAAGAATATAATAAAAAGATGAGATGCATTTTGGAGAATTGACAAGTCCATTTGCTGGGTGTACAAAGTATTGTAAAGTCAGCCAGTATTCCCCAGAGATAGTTATCCTTCCTACTTTTATTCTTTTTAACAAAATAAGAATCTGAAGCTTCAAGAGGCTAGAATGATTTAGGTTTTACATTAATAAGTGAAAATCTAGGATCTGATTTTCCCATTGCATAATAAAATTTTACTAAAGAGATTTATTACATTGTACCTCCAAAAAATGATAGTGCTATCAGGTCTCTGCCCCCCTCAAAACAGCTACAACTGTGTGAGTTCTAAGAGAATTGCATGTATTAGCTCTTGCAGCTCATACTGCAGAAAATATTTCAATGGCAAATGGGAAAAGAAAGTAGCATTATTTCTTCTCCTTGTACATGAAGAAGAGTCTACATTTTGAAAAACATGCAAAGACTTTGGAATGTATTTGCTGTTAGACAAGCGCAAGCCATGGGCCACACAAGCACCTCCTGGGTGGAAATGACCAGACAGAGGAGCTGAAGAGCAGAGCGCACTCAGGTTACACACCAGGTGAAGGCTTCCAGCGAGTTCCAGCAAGGAGTTTGTCACAGCATCTCCCTGTGTGGCTCTGTTCTCACTCTAACGAGTTCTGAATTTCCCGTGGCAACAACACTTCCTCAGAGACAGGCCATTTCCCTACCAGGTCAGAACAACCCATTCTGAAAAGAGTCACCTTGTAGTCAGTACAAAATGTCCCTTCAGCAATTTGACCTAATCTGTCAACTCAGAAGGTGCATAGTCTAAGAACTCTAATTGGGATCATGCTCAATAGTAATAATGATAATGTGAAAACTAGAAAACAGGGTAAGTTAGAACTCAAGAGATTCTATTGCAACACTCTTTGTGATAGTGAAAAATCAGTCACAAATCAAATTTCCATAGGAAAAGAATGAAAAGTAATGATGCGATCATATTACATGATACTGTGTAGTCATTTAAATGGGCAGGGAGCATTTGTTTTAATGCTTCTTTAATGGGACAAGAAAAAAATATCTCTGAGATAATTTTTTTCTGAGAAAAGCAAGTTGCAGAGTAATAAATTTAATAATGTCTCACTTTTAGTAACAACTAAATAAGTATGTATTTAACAATATGTTATATGGGTAGAAAAATGTTTATATATAGCAACCATACACAGCACTGTTATCTATGGAACAAGATTTTAATACAGGGTAGCCCTAAGAGGATTTAAAGCAGTAGTACAAGAGGAGTTTCTCATTTTTAATTCAAAACTATCTATAATTTGCCAATATTTTACAGTAAGTATATATGAGATTTCTTTTGTAACAAAAAAATTCCTAAAATTTATAAAAGCAGGAAAATAATTCCTTGTTTTATGTTATTAAAAATGCAATAACCCATAAATGACTATTGCAGTCAAATGCATAAAACAGAACAAAAAAGTAACCAGTTCATCTCTCCAAGTGGATCTGGGTCAGACCTTCCATCAGATGGCCACACACATGCTATGATCTGAAAGGTCCCCAACAGTGTGTGATCAGAGGTGGGGTTTTGGGAAGGTGATTTCATCATGGCAGTGCTACACTCACAGTGCATTAATTTACTGATTGGTCTGTAACTAAATGAGCTGTTGGTGGTGGAAGTCTGGTTAGTGGATGTGGGTCATGTGATAAGTGCCTTTGGGGGTATCGGTATCTCTCTGTGTCTTCCTTCTCTCTGTACTGCCAGAGCTGCAATGGAGTGATCCTCTCTCCTCCACCACGCCCTTCCACCAGATCTTTCTGCTTCAGAGCCGAACAACCATGGACTGACCCTATGAAACAGTGAGCCAAATAAACCATTTCCTGCTGTAAGCTGTGTATGTCAGGCATTCTGTCCCAGTGGTGTGAAGGCTGACTTACATATCTGGTGGTAAGTATGCAAATTAAAAAGAAGCTAAAGTTTGATTGAATTTTAAAGTAAAATTATAATATTTTGTTATACAACAATAATTTGAATCAAAATGTTGCACAGCATATAAATACAAATACAAACTTTCAATATTAATATGAACTTTGGTTCTACATATTACACAATATTGCAATTTTTCAATTACATAGCTCATGACAGTTGGACTGTAGCATGTTGTTAGAGCTTGTCAGGTAACTGATATAATAGATGTTTCCATCTATATATTTGTTTTTCACGAGCTTAAAAACGACAATTTCCAGGATATATTTTGTTTCCCAGAACACATTCCTCACACATTGTTCATATTGCATATTTTCTTCAAATAGATGATGAGATAGGGTGCATTACTGAATAAGGTTTTTATGAAAAACCTCCTTAATATCCACACTGACAAAATATCAGCTATTATAAAGTTAGTACCTGACTTTCAAACATTCAAGTTGCAAACATTCACAGCTAGGGATGGAAAACACATTCCGAACATGCGTAGATGTGAGCAAATCCTGAAAGGTATCTAACAGTAAAGCAGTTTCTTTACGGTTGTACTATAATGTACCACCACTTTAAAGTAACTGTAAAAGTAGAACTGTTTATTTATAGTATTTTGTGCTATTATTATATTATAGTATTGTGTGCGTTAAAGGTGTATAAAACTCCTTTTGTCACACTTACAAAGAAATTCAACTTAAAAACATTTTGGAGTGGGCTGGGGATTTAGCTCAGTGGCATAAGTGCCTGCCTGGCAAGCTTAAGGTCGTGAGTTCAATCCCCGGTACCGCAAAAAAAAAAAAAAAAAAAAAAAAAAAACATTTTGGAAAAGATTTCATAAGTCAAGGACTTACTCTACTCCATCAAGAATTCTATAAGAGAATAATGTGATGTTTTGGTTTTAAATTTCTAATATATAGTTGTTATTTTTTTGTTTCTAAAAAAGTTTGGTACTGTGGTTTAAATCTAGGACTTTTGCACTGGAATATTTTTAAATATTCTTTTTAAAATTTTTTAAAATTTTATTTCATTAACTTATTAATTTATTAATCAATTTTTTTGAGATTAGACCTTGCTAACATCCTGGGCTCAAACTTCTGGAGTGCTAGAATTGCAGGCATTTTCTTCATTTTTGTATTTTTTCTTTTTTTTTTTTTTTTGAGTGTGCAATGCCTTTCTATTTCCTTAACTCAGATCCACTACAAAATAATGTCTTTAAAACCTCAAATTAAATAGTAGGAGCGCTAGTATAAATGAACCCGTGTCCAGTTTCTCCAGAATGCATATTACAGAGACAATTCAATGACTGACATAGCAGCTGCTGTGGGAGGTGTGGCTCAGGGGCAGAGCACTTGCATAGCACAGGTTAGATTCTGAGTTCCAGTCCCAGTACTAAATGACAAGAAACACAACTTTGCAGATGAAGGGTAGATCTAGCCAGGAAGAAGGCAGATCACCCCAGCCACACACTCAATCTCCACTCCCCCAATTAGTAGTTAGTGCATGCAGGATCGGGCCCATCCATGCTAAGCACACAACATAGGTGCTGGCCCTATATATCTCGAGGCACGTGTGAGAATTCTGAGGCTGAGGAACCACACAGGCAGTGCCTTCAAAAGTCCTGCCTATTTGGAGAAAAGACACTTCCAAACTACAATGGCTCATAAACAAGTTCATGAATAACAATGTGTGACAAGTAGAGATTGTATAGTAGTACTTTTTAAATGCAGGACAAAACTTAGTGTGCCCCAAGGAGGTGCTTTTCCTCCTGCAGGATTCAGATCGGAACTCAGCTCAGTGTGCAGCCTGCCTAGAGGCACCCTAACTGCACACAGGCTGGGGTCCTCCAGGGTAGACGTTTTCAGGGAATCAAGAGTGTGACTGATCAGAGAACAGCCTATGTGAAGAGAAAGCACAAGACTGTCCCTGGACAGATGCTATCACTAAGTCTGTGGGAACAAGTGCTCCCACGAACAGCCAAGTCCTGAGCTCTGCATTAGACCAGGACTTTCAAACTAAAAGCCACTTTTGAAGGCAAATTTATAAAATAAAATAACTTTTAGTTTAGTAGGATGGTCACTTCTACTTTTTAAAAAATTTATTTTTAATTGATGAATAAGAATTGTATATATTCCTAATGTACAACATGGTGTTTTAACATACATACTAACTGGAAGGACCAAATCAAACTAATTGATATATGCACCTGATACTTCATGTGAGACCAGTCCAAGTGGCCATTGGTGGACACGCAAATACAGAAAATGTTGTGCAGTATATATACATGATGTAATGTTACTGTATTTTAAACAAAGTAAGAAAATCTGCCACTGGGGACCTGGAAGACATTAAATTACCTGAAATGATCCAGGTAGAGAAAGACAACTACTTTTGATAGCCAGGAGGAAATTAATCTATAGTGAAAAACATTTATGGTAAACTTGGTAAATATTTCTTGTGAAACTGTGAAAGATTGGTAATAGCTTACAATACAGCAAACATTAGCTAATCCTAAAATGGCCATGGCTTTTCAAAACAAAAGAAATAAAAATTTGTACAACAGGATTTATTACCTATTAGTCATTCATCAGCATTATGCACGAAGTCATCTCCACAGCAGAGAAATGCAATCAATAGTTAAGTTACGTTTTTATATAAATTTGCCTTCCAAAGTGGCTTTTTGTTTGGAAGTCCGCGTCTCCACAGCAGGAAAATGTAATCAATAGTTTAACAGCTTGAAGCTCCAGGATTCTATAAACTTAAAAACAAGCCCCTCTCAAAACATTCTCTTCTTTAAGAAGAAAAAGAATATTGAGGTTTTTTATTGGATTATCAGATGACTAGAAATTAAACCCTGCATCAACTGTGTCTCCTTATTTTGTGCCTGTTCACTTTAAACTTACACAACAGACTTGTAGAAAAATAAAATAAAATTGCCATTCTATTTCTTGTGCAATAAACAGAAGAATGGTCTAGTATTAAAAAAATTCACTTTCGTGCACACTGGCAGCTTTGATGAGAAGGTCCTGGTCAGGGCTCAGCCAGAGCAGCAACAGCAGCACACTTGGCATGACGCCCTGTCTTCTCCAGCGTGTCCCAGCCGCCTCTGCATTCTTCCACCTGGCCCACAGCCCCACACTCCTTGAGCTCACTCCAGGGCTGCCTGATGGAGCAGTCCTCAAATTTTCTTCCTTTCTCCCATTTGTGCATTCATCTGGTAGCTGCTTCAGGAAACCTAGCTGTGAGGATTCCTATAGGTCAGATGATTAAACACAAGAGAATTTCCTAGGCAAACAGTAAGTAGTTGTGAGATAGTTATGTTTCTTCATTTCTCTCATTCTCATTCTCTCAATAAGCTCTATTTTGTTTTGTTTTGTTTTGCTATTTGAACTTTTGTCAGATTTTGTGCTTTTCCTTTTTGCTGTCAATGACAGAGCTGGGTAGATTAGAAATGAATCATTTTTACAGGTTTCTACTAGGTTGCATGACTAAACATACACTGACTTCCACAATCCCTGCACAGACAAAGCTAGTTCATTTATATCTCCCATATGAAGAGTTTAATTGCCCAAATTCTATCTTCTTCCCAACATTCATCTGTAAACTTCCTGTGTAAAAACTATGCAAAACTCAAATACCTGTGTGGTTGAGAGAAACAGTGATTTTAATGTTACTTTGCTTTTCTCTGTGTGAACACAGAACTTCCCCCTTCTGGCATAATATTAACTTTTTTAGCCCATTGGCTAACCTATCATTCTTCAAAACTTTGCTGCTTTTCTTCACAATCCGAGTTTCCAAATCCTAGATATACCCCCAGTTCCTTGTACAAAATATCCTGACTCTGTTACTGCATGTATGCCACTGATCCATGTGTTACTAACTGGCATTTCTTCTCTACTGAGCTGTGGGCTCCTTCAGAACAAGCTCTCTCATGTCACAGACTGTGTTTGGCACGCTCAGGATGAGAAGAACAAGTACGCATTGAACCAGTAATAAAGGAGTAAATGCCACATGACTTAGGGTGCACACCGCTTCTATAACAAAGTATTAGTCAAAGTCATTTATCACAGGACATGAGTTGTGCTTTGACAATGAATGAAATCTAGAGGGATTAAATCAGAGCCACAGCCTCTAATCCTTCATGAAAATGATGGAAGGAATTTCCTGATTTTTGCTCTCCTGGACTTTACCACAAGATATTCAAAATGGGTGTACAGGAGTAAAATGGGTGTACTGGAAATCTTACAAAGGAAAGCTCAACTCTCTTGACATTCGGTAGGGTGTCTTGAACAAAACCTACATCTAATAACACATCTGATAAAGTAGTAGAGGTTGCTTTCTCCAGAAAATGAAAATGATGGAAATTTTTGTCTGGCTTTAAAGGAAAAGGAAAGTTTCATGAAGAATACGGTAGCCTCTGAACTGGTAAAGATGCACTGATGCAAGAGGTGTAGCAGAGGAGTTTTTGGTGAGTTCACCTGAGCACAGCCCCTTATGAAGTGAAAGCATTAGACTAAAGTTTGAGAAGTGGGTGATTAAACCCAAGGAGAGAAAGATTAGAATCTAACTGGAAGACATAGTCATTGCATTGTTTTGGAGCAGAGGGTGTGGAGGAATGTCTTACTTTTTCTCATTGCTGAGTCAAAGTAGATGACATCTAATGTTAAAGGAGGAAGGTTTATTTTCGCTCATAATTTCACAAGACAGAAAAGCAGCAGAGTAGAAGCGGCAGCAACTGCCTGTCTTTGAACTTTATCATGGGTGGGGCACTCTTAATCCCAGCATTATACACCCTAGATCAGGCACTTCCAAAAAACCCACCTGTAACTGCATGAAATCCTTTGGGGACATCTAGATATAAACCATAACATTCCGCACTTGACCCACTAAAGACTCATGCACACCACTTTATGCCAAAGGTATTTAGTCCATCTCCTAAGAGTTGTCAAAGTTCTAACAGTTTCAGCATTACTGAAAAGTCCAAGTGTAAAGTCTCTTCTGAAATAGAAGGCAGATTCTTATCTGTGAGCTCCAGTACAAATGAAAAGGAAGTTAAATGTTTCTACATAAAATGGCACACAATAAACATCTCTGTTCCAAAAAGTATAAAGGGAAGGATTGAAAGAAATGGGAACAAAACAAGACCAAAATACAGCACAGCAAACATTGTGACACAAATCCACGTCCAACACTGGAAGCAGTCTGTGGCAACATGTGAACTCCAAAGGGCTTACATGGCTCCCTCCTATGGCACTTTCTGCAGTTGTAGCTCTATGGCTTCTTTCTTTGGCTGGCTTTGCTCACTCATTGCAGTTTTTCTCAGATGATCCACTCAATCTCCTGGCTTCTTCAACCTTCCAGAGTCCGCACTGCCCTTTTAGTTTCACACTCATGGTTTTACATACTACCCTCTCAGGGACACACTGCCTGTTCTGCCTAACCTTCTCCAAAATCTTCGTGGAAACGTTCTTGATCCTACAACTCTTGCATTATGCATGAACCTAAAACCCACACCACATATATGACGCCTGAATCAGTAGCCAGGCTTCCTTCTCTCCTAGATGGACAGGTGGAGTACATGTATTGCTGAGGACTAGGAACAAAAACAACAAAACGACCTCTCCAGGTTATCACCACTGTGGGCATAGTAGCCTGAGGCTACCTTCTCAAAGCTAAGTCTTTCCTCTTACGATGTTGAGGTCACAAAGGTGGACTCCTGCTGGTTCTTGCAATAGTCTCAGGTTATCTTTTCTCTGCTCCTGTCCCTTTTCAGCAATCAAGGTTTCCTGTTCTCCATCTTTGCAGTCTGAAATTTTACCAGTTTTCTTTCTGGTCAGACTTACAATATTTTAAATCAAGAGCTCTCTGCTCTTGTTTCTCATGCCTAGAAGTGTCTAATGGTAGCTATGCCACCACCTCAACTTTAGACTGCTTTAAAATTTCTTCTGCTAGATCCACCCCCCTAGGACAGGAGATTGTGCCCTGGGGGTTCTGCCAGCCACAGTTGTCCATGCCCAGCTTCTGCCTCTCAATTAAGGGAGCCAAGGGCCTGCAGGGGAGTGCGGGTTGCCTGAGGTAAGTCGCAGTGCCCTGGGGAAAGTTGGAGACCTACTCTCCCAGCGTTTGTGTTTGTGTTCCAGGGCCTCAGTTGACCACACCCAGCGGCCTTCTTTCAGTTCAGGAGGCAGAGACCGTGCACGAGGACTCTGGGCTCTTTTGGGCTGGCCTGGGGAGAGCTTAAGAACAGCACTGCCAGCAGTTGAGTTCATATCTACCCCCCTAGGACAGGGGATTGTGCCCTGGGGGTTCCGTGGGCACCAGTTCTCCACGCCCAGCTTCTGCCTCTCAATTTAGGGAGCCAAGTGCCTACAGGGGAGCTGAGACTGCTCCAGGAGCTGAGGGTGCAGGAGGTGATTTGCCATATACCCAGAGGAAGCCTTGGAACACCACTCAAACCAAGGAAATAAAGAAAAATGACAAAAGTAAAGACCAAAAGGCAGACTCAAATCTCCAGCCCATCCCACGAAGACCTAGGAGACATGTACATAGAAGAAAATAGAAGCCATACACCTGAAATGAATGAAATGATATCAACTGAAATAAAGAAGCAACTAGGGGAAGCTACAGAGAAATTCAAATCAGAAATAATTGCCCAGGTAAAAGAAGAAATGATAAAAGTAGTGAAAGAAATAGGGAATACACCTAGTGAAGACACAGCTAAAAAATTAGAGGAACAAAGCAAACAGATAGAATCCCTGAATGAACACTATAAGAAACAAACAGAATACATAAAGCAGATTCAAAGAGATATACAAGAAATCAAAAATTCTCTTGAAAGCTGTCAAAACCGCCTCAATGAAAGTGAAGCTAGAATTTCAGACCTCGAAGATAAGATTACAGCTAGTGAACAGGAAAGGAAAGACCTTTTAAAAATAACAAAGAATCAGGAAATAACAACTCAACAGCTACAAGATGAAGCAAAGAAAAATAACATACGATTAATAGGGATAAATGAAAAAGAAGAGGACAGCCCAAATGATATCAAGAGGATATTTACAGAAGTAATAGTGAAAACTTGCCAAACATGAGAATGGAAACTGACATTTGGATTATTGAAGCATATAGAACTCCAAATAGCCATAACCAAAATAAAACTACACCCAGACACATAATAATCACCATTCCAGAAACCCACCATAAGAACAGAATACTAAAAGCTGTTAGAGAGAAAAGACAGATTACCTATAAAGGAAAACATAACAGAATCACTGCAGACTTCTCAACACAAACAATGAAGTCAAGAAGAGCATGGAGTGAAGTATTTCAGATCCTAAAGGAAAACCACTTCAACCCAGACTGACATACCCTGCAAAACTGTCCTTCAAAATGGATGGAGAAATAAGATACTTCCATGACAAAGAACAGCTGAAAAACTTCATGACCAGCAAACCAACCCTACAAGGAATACTGAAAGACATTCTAGATACACACGGGATAAAACCACCAAGCAAGGCAGACAATTAAAGAGAATGGAAAATTTCTTCAGCTAGATGAATTAATTTTCTGCCTTTAATCTCATTCTCAGGCAATCTCTGGACAAGGGTAAAATGCTGACAAACTTTCTGCTAAAGCATAGCATACATGGTCTAACAACTAAAGCAATCACTCTTCCCAGCAGAAATCTTGTGAGCCTCATCTTTTCCTGATGCATTTCTATCACCATTCTGGTCTTCTGAGCTCTAATCTGAACCTCCCATTTAAGTACAGCTTAAAGCATTAAAGCTCAAAGCTGCTTCTTTGGTCAGCACTGCCAAACATTTCCAAACTCTTCCCCCAAGCCAGTGCCAAAGACTCCTGTACCACGTGGTCAGGTATAATCTGTCTTGTTATTCTTCTTGCTGCTGAGATAAAACTTAACTCAAAGTTAAACAAGGAAAAGTTTACTTAACTCACAGTTTTTAGAGTTCCGAGACAGGGTGGCATGGCAGAGGGCCATCACAGAAAACCCACCGTTCTTGGCAGCCCAAGACTACCCTCCCTTTAGGTGGTACCACCCATACTCTGGGTAGAGCACTCTTAATCCCAGCATCACACAGCTAATCCCAGCTCATACACCCCGGGTTCAGCCAGCTCGGCAAAGCCCCACCTATGTGTTAGGGTTTTGGGGAAATCTAGATACAGCCGCTACAACAAGACGCTGCCACAAGATTATTTGTGATGATGCCACTATCCCCACTGCCCCTCACAGTGCAGTAATCAAGGTCATTTCCTTCCTGAGAAAGGGGAGGCACTGAAGCAATGTTTAGCAAGAAAACACAAAAAGGAAAAACAATTCACCTTGCCTGCAACTTTTACCTTGCACCCAAAGTCCTGAATAAGTTCACCATGAGCAAGGGAGTTTCCATTACAACTACAAATTTCTAAATAATATCTAAAACCATGTACTTTGAAGGTAAATTTCTGAGCCAAAGAAATTCAAAACATGGTCAATATATATTGAACGTTTAAAGTTTTAAATTTATTGAAGTGAAAGACACATTGCCATTAATTGTCCTCTGAATACTCCTCTTGCACTTCAAAATATTTCATTGTTCTTACAACTTTCTAAAGCAGTTCTGGAAGTTCATTTCTGTGTCTTTATAAGATCTGATTAAAAACATGGTGACTGTTGCTGAGTGCTGTCCAATGGAACAGGGGCTCATAAAGACAGGACACTGTGTCCTCTTCCACTGGATCTGCCACAGTGTGACTTCTGCCTCTTCTCCACAGACAAAGGGACCATAAAACGTGAGTGCTTTGAAGTGAAGCCAAGATACTGCAACCAAAGACATGAAGGAGGACTTCCAGAACTGCTAGAATGGCAAGAATGACGGAATGTGTACTGCACTTGAAGGGGAGTATTGTAAAGCAGACTAACAACACTGCATCTTTCACTATAACTTTTTTATTATATAAATTTCCACTGCATTTTTCAGTCATATTTCATAAGTGAGTTAGGCTGCTGAGAGCAGAGAATTTGGATATGCTTTCCTGGTGACACAACTATGTCAAATTTTTCACACATATCTCTCAACCTCAGGGACACTATTTTGTAATGATTCTGAAACCCAAAGATTTTCTGATTTTACCTGTTCAGTTAACTACTGCTCCAGGAATAGGTCTAGAGAGAGAATGTTAACAGATATGTGAACTTCACTCAGGACCCAAGTTATATTTGACCAGCAGACATCCAGGATGTTGTGATAATACATGTAGCAAATATTGAGGATTCAAATATGACAAGGGTGCAGTTTCCCTCCAGTCAAATTCACACGTGAAGTGCACAGGGTGAGAAGACAACAGATAAATATAATTGTTTTTTTAATGTGAGCACCGGGAATTGACCCCAGGACCTCATGCTTGCCAGGCAGGTGCTGCACCACCGAGCTGTATCCCCAGCCCTGGGACCTAGGTTCTTTTATCCATATGAAGTGTACAGGATGGGACCTGCACGGGGTGGTAAGACACCCGGGAGATTTGACTTGTGGCCCATGCAGCCCTGCTCCTTTCTTTGGTGAACTGAGGTTTTGCGACAACTTTACAGTTCAGTCCCTGCCAGGAACAATTACAACAGTGAAAAAAAATACTGTACTAAAAAGAAATTTTATATGGGCTGAGAGCAATTTGACATAGGAATTCCTAAAATTATAATGGAGCAATCAAAATTGCACTATTCAAAACCAAAAAACTTAAATAAAAAACAAAGCATGTGTAGAAATGTTGTATGCATGTTTTCATAATCAAGTCAGTGAAAAACAAATAGTATAGCTGAAAGACAAAGGAAGGATAGATGTAATGGGCATGAGAATTTAAAATGAACTTCGCTTTATAGAAAAGTTGAGTTTGAAGAATGTAACAGACTGTCTGTAGATAGACCCAAGTTTGTATTATGAATCTATCACAAAATGACAAAAGTTATTTCACTTCTCTTGAGATTTTTTAACCTTAGGATACCAAAGTCAGAAATCAAGAATAATGGAAAGATTATTGTGAGGATTTATTAAGATTATCAATAAATATAAATTACCTTTGCCTTCTTTTTATTGGTGGTAAAGAGACTAAAATTTCATCGAGAGAACAATGAGAATATATAATTTGTCTATATATTATACATTCCTATCTCTCTCTTTCTCAAGCCTATCCTCTAATGTTATAGAAACATCGGCTTGGTCTCAATGGAACATCCTGCTGAAATCGCGGGCTGAGGACACTGTGCTGTGATCGCCACAGGCCTTCATGTTACAGACCTCACGAAAGGCCTTGAAGGCAGGAGAACTGGCCACTTCCAAAATTAAAAGCAATCACAGACATCATGGAGTCCTAGTTCATATTGAGCTTCTCATCCACATCCTTCTCTCTGGGGAAATTTCATGCATCAGTTTGTGCGCTTCCTCCCCTATTGCAGGAAGATTGGGGTTCTCATTACCATTCATCCTTGTCAGCATCACAATTGCAGAAGTGTCGGATATCCAGGCAACGCTCCTCCAGGCCACATTCACACTGCTGGACCCCAGGGAGAGAACCTCCCCAGTAAGGGTGCTTTTCATTGGATCTCCCGATCCACCAGGTAAATGGGGTTCCATCTGAAAGACGAGACATTTCACAGGTCACAGGGGCAAGCTAAAACAGCAGTGGATGTCACAGAAACTGAGATGCAATATCTTGAAGGCATTTATTCAAAACACTATTCTTTCAAAACAACTACGGTCTTCTTTCCTTCTTTTTCCTTCCTTCCACCCCTTTGCTGTTTTGTTTCCTCCTTCCTCCCTCCCGCCCTCCTTCTCTCCCTCCTTCCTTTACTTCTTTTCTCCCCCCATCCATTTCTTTCTGTATATCTATACATTTACACACACACGCATATGCACAAATTAAGCAGTACTCTCATGGAATTATTTATGTCACTGAAAATAGGTCACAGACACAGTTCAGGGCCAGGGCCACAAACTCCAATTCCCAGGATTCACAGTTGAGTAAATCAGACTAGCTTTTGCACTAACAGCAACAACGAAAACATACCTGCATATAAAAACTTATCTCAGAGCTACCCATGAAACAATGTCAACAGAGCCAGAATGATCCTGATGTTTGTCTTCAGTCTCTGATAGACAAGGAGAAAGGTGGAGACTAAGGTGCAGAGCAGAGTGCAGGCTCAGGACAGAGGGGCCCAATCTATCTCCCACTGATTTTTGTCATGACTCGATCAGTGCTGGATAATGATATGTTCTGATATTTTATTTTATTTTATTGAAAAAAATAGAGAAGTCATGACATTTCAAGTTCATAGATTTGGGGAGAAAACTACAGTATTTCAAAGACCAACAGTGTGTGGGCCAAGAAAACCCTTCTGAAAGTCCTATTTACCTCATACAAAGCCACTATGCTACCTGCCTTTTACAATTTACGTAGTTAACAGAAAACTGGTTTTGAGTTTTGTTCTTATTAAATTCTTTCTTTACAAAACTTAGTTCAGTGAAGACTTATTTAAATTCCTTTTATGATTAAGAGTATTTAAGTAGGTTAAAATGATCACTCAGAGAATGACAGTGTATCTATACTGCAAGTATAGATAGACAAGGGCATGGCGTATGCTTTCAAGCTGAATGATGGCAGCTGTGGGTTTACTTCTACAACTGCTATTTGTTTTATTCTGTTTGGTATATAACATGACTGAATTATGCTTATGTTAAAAATTAAAGAAACATTTATTTAGAGACTTTTCTTATGATTTACCACTTTACAGTAGAATAATTAAGCAGTAGTTGTCCAAAGATAGAATGAGGATGGAATTCTGCCTGACCAGGATTTTATTGTAGGTCCAAATTACCTAAAACAATACCTACATACAGATAGCACTAATTTTCTCTGAATCACACCCTCTGTCAAAGTCACTGCGGCATGGAGGGAAGAAAAGACAACTGGGAGGTTTTGAAAATTTGTAGGTCATGAGAAGATCATGATGAAGGTTTTATGAAAAGCTTTTATTTTAGGGACACTTTTTCACATAGCAGACAGGATGAAAGTCTAATCTCACTCCCACCTACCACTGCCCCTGCCTAAATTAGACCACATCCCATTGCTATCTTCCAAGCTAGAAATCTTATTACAGATGTTTGTTAATCAGTGTCTTGTTTAGAATGATGCTACAAATTCATGTCTTTGGTTTCAAGTAATAATAAATCACTGTTGAACACTTCAAGTGAATTTCTTCCTTCCTCACAGTTCAGGGGAGCTGGGCTCTGTAGACGGAGAGGGGTGATGGGTTGTTTAACAAACAGAAGTTTCAGCACTGTGTTTAAGTGGTCATACCAGACTGTGAGTCTGTATAACACAGGGCAAATAAGGTGCTTTTCATTTGCATACATTTACCACTGTTGGCCTTGGGTCTGAGAATGGGAAGAAATATGGCAGCCTCTTTCTCCTGCAGCAGCATCAGGGATTCTCATCCCACAGCATAGAAAACAGATCACACCATCAAGCTGCATGCTTATTTGTGTTCATACTCAACCCTGATGCTGTGAGCATGACACCAGCATGATCACTAATGACATAAGTTCTGGACAACCATCTGTAGACAACTTCCGGTGGATATACTGCTCCTAGAAGTTTTACCAATTCTTGTTTTCTCATCTGGTGTGTTATCCATCTAGGATTTTAGAGGCCAACTTCTTAGCAAGGAAACAGTATTTCCATACACAACCCCAGCAGACAGGTACTTGTACATGAGGACTTTCACAACAGAGCCCTGAGAAAAGGCAAGGTCACAGAATGCCAGGAGAATACACTAGGACCTCCCCATGCCTTCCCGCAAGACCCTGTAGGGTGGGAAAAGTCATCAATGTGAGACAGATGACTCTTTTTGCCCTGCAGCTGCAGGGGCATTTGGCTTGGCCAGCTGCTCTGATGCCCCTCACATCGCCTCCCTTCACTCTCTCTCATATCTCCAAAGGACTGGGACAACTTCCTTCAGTGTACTTCTTGGCAATCAACCTGCCACTGCCCCTCTCCTTTCCAACAGAGCACAGCCCAGCCACCAGCGTGGCACCCTCCCTGTACCCACCACTACAGAAGCTTGCCTATGTGAAGGTCTGGGCTCCTCACTTATGTACCCAAGTCTCACGGATAGCATTCTAGAAGATTCCCTGGTTTCACACCTATCCCTCATGGACACAGGCTTGCAGCAGCTACAAAAGCAGCACCCCAGTCACTTCCAGGATTAGTCTAGGAGGACCCCCTCCCACAGTGGAGTCCCACTGTGGTGCAGCATGGGGCCTGTTAAAATAAGACCACTTTGGTGATTCTGTAAACAGAGTCATGAATTATTTCTCTTCGTATAATACGGACACAAACATCCTATAAAGCTACTTGGGATATTTATCCTGTGGCCAGAGAGATTGTTTCAAACCAAAGAATAAGAAACAGTCAGCCTTCATCACTGGCCAGCTGCAGAGACCAAAAGACCAGCGGACAACAGTGGCATAGACCGTCACCAGGTAAAAGTGGACCAGCGGTGCTCTACGCAAACCTGCATCCAGGGTGACAGCCAGGAGAAGGAACACCCTGCACTGGGCTTGTTAATGTCCCCACCCAGTATTATCTTGTGTCATCCATACTGTGTGCAGAGCTGCCCTATGCTGATTCACAATTTTTATCTATATCTAGAAAAAGGACCTTAACCCAATTGACAATTAATGCAAAGGATATAGAAAAGACACTTGTGGAGGGTCATTAATGTTTAAGAATTTCATGCATTGGAATCTATTGTTACATGACCTTATGCATAAAATCTAAGTCTGGAACCATCCCACTACCCTCAATAAGAACACTCCTGGAAGAGTATCACCTTAGAGTGTGCCCAGTAAACCACCATAGAGTGTGATCATTTGTTCTTTACCTGCATCCTATTTGTATATCACCAAAGCAAAGATCAGTCAGACTTCCTATTGGGTAACAGTGAAAAGAGGAAAGGTTACTGAGTATGCTCTAGGTTACTGACAGTTCTCCGAAATGTTCCTTATGAATTCACCTACTTCATGATTTAACCTCAGAACCCTACCGGGAGGTGTAAGCATTCCCCATTTAATATTAAAGAAAATGAAGCAAAGGAACATGAAAGAGCCACCTCCACGCCCCATGACCGAAAGTTCAGGATTAGGACTTGAATACAAGCAGATCACGACCTAATGGGTTAAACTTGGTGTTGTACCACTGCTTTCTGGTTTCAGGGGAAAACATATGGGGTTTCAGCAAAATACATATGGATGGATTTAATTTGTGAAAAGTAAGCAGGGAAATTTTATGTGGCAATTTCTTTACTAAAATAATGACAATGTAATTAATAAACATCTCTGACCTAGACACATTCACATAATAACAATCTAAAGAAAAATATAATATTAGTATTGTGTGCTAGGATCTTTTCAGAACTCCTCACCCCAAGCTTCAAGGAAATTGTGCTGACCAGTTTGACCTGGCTGCACATATGAGAAGCACTGCTCCATTTTCTCTGATGTAAATAACAAGACTTCATTTTTCTTTATGGCCGAATAATGCTCCATTGTGTTATATATCACATTTGGTTCATGCTATCATCTGTTGATGAATCGAGGTTGACTCTAAACTTAGCTTTTGTGAATAGTGCCAAAAAGAAAATAGACATGCTGATTTCATCTCTGCTGATGTGCACTCAAAGTGTGATAGCTGGATCATAAGTTAAAGCTACATATTAAGTTAATTGAAAT
The DNA here is from genome assembly GCA_004027295.1 of Dolichotis patagonum. Taxonomy (NCBI): domain Eukaryota; kingdom Metazoa; phylum Chordata; class Mammalia; order Rodentia; family Caviidae; genus Dolichotis; species Dolichotis patagonum. Next base: position 31,088 of record PVJX010004135.1, on the reverse strand, counting down.
AACCCAGACACAGAAAGAAAAGTACTGCAAGTGCTTTCTAAAATGTGGAAGCTAAAATAAAGTCAACTCAATGCCAAATAGCAATTAACAGAAGTTGGGAAGGGTATTTGAGTCAGGAATAAAGGATAAATAAAGAGTAGGATTTGATCAGTGAACCCTGTATCTTTGCATGGAAATATTACATTGGAATCCATTAATATACACAATTACTATATGTAATCAAATAAGAAAGATTAAAAAAGTAAGGCAAACCAAAACTTTTAGTGTTTTTTGAGTATTTACTCAATTTTTATGTCTATTTCCTAGGACACAAATTGTCCCCTGAATTTTAAAGTGGCTACAGTATTTAACAAACAAGTTAAAAGAGAATATTTATAAAACCATTATTTACCCCACACAGCATAGCATACTGCATGTGGGCAGTAGCCACAGACTTTTCTATAAATCTGAGACCACTTCTTTCCGTTCATTTCAGCCCAAAGATGTTCCTTCCCTCCTGCTCACTGCAGAGGTACGGATCCAAAGATCTATTCTCTTAGCATCACTGGTGCTACTGCTAAAACTTTCTATATACTGTAGTTTTCATTTAGATGCCTAACCATAGTTTCTTTAACTTTATTTTTAATAAAATTAGGCACTAAAAACCCAGAAAATAACTCTCAAATCTGAGCCAAAGGAAGATAGAAATATAATTAAAGCTGCATATTTTAAAATATAAAAGGAATTAAAATTTTGGATTGAATGGTAATTAAGACAGATAAGAAGAAGGAGGAGAAGAAAGAAAACTAAGACAGAAAGAGGAGGAAAAGAAGGAAGGAGAGGAGGAAGAAGGAGAGGAAAAGGCTTTTTACATCTTCACTTATTTCTCTTATAGGAGAAGAGGAGAAACCAAATTATAGAGAACCAAATAGAGACGGATAATAGGAAGTAGAGAGATAGAACCCTCTCAAGTGGAAAGTGGACTCAGAGGTGAAGGGTGTGGGAGGGAGGGAAGGGAGGGGATGAGGAAGAATGTGTTGTGTACATGGCCCAAATGTCTATAATGAATGCAATCACTGCATACTCCAAAAATACTAACAAGACAGAAAGGACACATGGATGAGGGAAATAAAAGGAGGCATCGACTGTTTTCATCCCTCTAATCTTCTAACTTCCCATCCGTAACTGTCATCACTGACGCCTTCCTGACACCTTCACCAGCGACCACCTCTTCTTTCTCATTCCCCTCGGGGAACTCAACGAGAGTTCACACACAGATCCAAGAAGGGGATGTGGAACCCGCCCTCTCACACCTGTCTTTCCCCTTTGCGACATAGTATCAGTCTTCTCTGCAGATTATATAGCAGTTTACCCCAGTGGTGACCCTCTTGTCTCATTTCTTTAAACAACTGCTTCTATCAACTATGCATTATTGTAGAGACTCTTCCTGGAATTTGTAGAAACAGTTCCCATGGCAGATCACTAAACCATAGCCTGCTGTTAGCCAGCTCTGGCACTCTTCCTCACAGCTCACCCTCAGGAAGATGTGAGATCAAAACTTATATGCATGCATATAATAAATAACTCAGGAAATACCATAAATAATGCATTATAAATTATACATCTAGTCATTGCATTTGATGGTTTCTTAGTTCCATGCTGTATAAAGGTTGGTGTGACAGAACAGTGACATAAATCTCAACACACTTCTGTTGCCCTGAAGCAGCTCACAATATTTAGAAAAAGGCCACATACACAACTATGAGTGATACAACTCTGGGGGAGGTGAAGATTAACAAAATGCTAGGCAAGCTCAGAGTGACAGGGTCGGACTTTGTAAAGGAGCCCTGCAAGTCCTCTTGGGTGTGGTGGCTTGCAGCAGCCGCTGAGTTGAGGCAGCTACAGACTGCGTTGTGGGGAAAGCGTCTATGAAAGCCAAAGCCACAAAGCCAGGTGTGTCGTTTCCAACTCAGTCTTTTTGGAAAGCAACTGTTTGGATTAAAGAGATTTCTGCACACACTGAAATGACATATTTTATTACAAGGATCATAGATGAGTGTTGTGAGTGTAAACATAGGAGTAGAGACTGATGCCACCAAAGTCTCAAAGCCAAGTAATTACCAGTGATTACAGCCGACCTTTCACTGTATGAACTAAATGCACATCACCAATGTATGGGGTAAGGAAACAAGACTCTGAAAAAAGTGTTTTCTGTATTATTTTCTCTAAAGAGTATAGCATATCTGAGGAAACATTTAGCGTGACAAAAAAACAACTTCATCCATATCAGAAGATAATAGCAGATATTCATCAAAGTCAATCTTGTTCTTACTGCCAGTTGGTCAGGATCATTAAATCGGAGCATATGTCTAATAGTGTGATTAAGAGCCAGTCAGTGACATTAGGAATTAACATTTTTATAATGCCGCTCATTGTTATCGTCTGTCTATGTAATTGAGTGAACCTAGAAGAGAGAGGGAGAAAAAGAAAAGATTAATGATACTGCCTCTCAAAACAAATGACAAAAGTCACTTTGACTGGATCTTTTACAGATGCACTGGAAGAGTCATCCATGTAGGATACATCAGAGCAATCCTTCCAGGATAGAGAAACAAGTAGGTGACGCAATGTAACTTAAGTGATTCTGTTTGCATGAAGATTTTGTGGGTGAATACAATAGAAATTTTTAATATCGATATTTTTCTGAAGACCTTACAGTGAAGAAGTTGACCAAGGTTATGTGACTTACTTAAAGTCCCAGCGTAATTGAGGAAAAGCTCGGCTCAAGCTCTAGGTCCTCTAAGACTACACGTGGTGTAACTCAATTCTGAACAACTCCCTCCACACACTCTCTCAGAGTTTCTTACTGTTCAGTGTGCTAAGAACATATTAAGATAATGGGAGATTCACCGATCAAAACAGAAGTCCCATTTGATCCAGCTATTCTTCTGAGTATCTTTCTGAAAGAGTTGCAGACCACATGTTACAGTGATACATGCATATCCAGGTTAATAGCAGCAGAAGTCATGACAGCTAGATCTTGAAAGGGCCCTAAAGTCCACTGGCAGATGAAAAATAAAGAGGATGCATTTACGTACAATGGAGTTCTACCCTACAGTAAAGAAATCGAAAGTTTAGTTATTTGCCGGAAAACAGGTGCAGTTATTTCCAGGGAAACCTTGCGAACTTCATTTTAAATGAAAAGAATCAGACACAGAAGCCTAAGTATCAGTGTCTTTGATTTTGTTGGATGGCTTTAAGAAGCAATGTTTACTATATGTTTATCAGACTTTATAAAGATACTTACAGAAGAGGATTTCCAGAACTGCTTTGAAAGCTGACAAGAAGGGTGGGAGTAGTGTGCTTTTGGCAAAAAGGAGTATTTTGAGTGAATTAATGATGTTCTTTTATTGTAATAGATTTCTTTTGAGACAGGCTCTCACTACATAGTTCAAGCTAGCCTTAAACTCACTATGTAGCCCAGGCTGACCTTGCACTAACAGCAATCTTCCTGCCTCAGCCTCCTGAGTGCTAGGATAACAGGTGTGTGGACACCAGGGCTGGTTCTGTAACACAGTTTTTAAAATGTAGACATACATTGTGTTTGTGATCACTCCACATGTATGATTCAGATATCACTAAGTTCTATATAGATAGTCATGTGCTGCAGGAACACATTATTCATATACATGCACAACAATGGCATCATAGAGACTGAGTCACTTCGTGATTTTCTTTTTCTTTTTGTCTTTTTGAGACAAGGTCTCACTGTGCAGTTCAGTTTGGCCTTGAGCTCACTTTGTAGCCCAGGATAATTTTGAACTTTCAACACTCCTCCTGCCTCAGTCTCCTGAGTGCTGGGATTACAGACATGCAGACACCACCTGGGCATCAACTGGTGAGTTGAATCCATCTTAGTTTGTAAACTATACTCTGTGATACACAATAATGACACCACTAACTAGCACAATTCTTAGAACATATCCTGACACTGACTGATACATGACTATATTCTCACTGTTAGTATTTTATGCCACCATGGAAGATACTGTGTCTTTTCACGTTCATGCTGAGCCCAGATGATATCCATTGTGCCTCTGAACAGTTCTTGTATAAATTTGGGCTAGAAGAGACAGCCACATATGAAATGTTCACATACAGTTCATTCATATATTTAACAAAATGCCACAAACATATACAATAGAAAAGAAATTTGACTAGCTAGAAAATCAAATATAGTAAGCCCCCGACTCATGAACATTTGAGTTGTGAACTCTTACAGATGTGAATGGACCTAACATTGCAAACATTCCTAGATACAAACAAATCGTGATGGTAACTCCCATGTCTACCGTACCATTTTAAGGTAATTGTGAAAGCAGAAATAGCTTACTTACAGTGAGTGTGTGTGTGTGTGTTTGTGTGTTTGCATATTTTATGCTTTACATTGTACATCTGTGTCAAAGTTGTGTAAGACTCACATTGTGGGACTTACAAACTAATCTGACTTGCAAACATTTTACCAGAATAGAACTCATTCATAAATCGGGGACTTACGGAACAAAACGGGAATAAGGTCCGCCACTACCATCTCACATATTATAGGTAAAAAATTAAACAACAACTTTAACGTAAGTGGAATGAAATAAATCTGAAATAGGATTCAAGCAACAGGTTAACGTAAAGGGGAGAAATGACTAATATTTAAAGAAAAGGACAGTTCTGGAGGAAACACTGAAGTCATTCTTACTGTGAATACATCCCTGCCACTTCCGCATTCCAGTGCTAAAATAAAATAGGCACTCCATTCCATGAGCATTCCAGACAAGCTTTGCACAACTTAGATGAATCAATTCTTTTAAAAACCCTGTGAAGATTTTCTTTCTCATTTTACATCCAAAATGGAAACTAACAAATGGTTAGTAATTGCACTAAGATCAAACAGAAAGGAAAACCTGAATTTAAACCATATGGCTCCAAATCTCAATACTATCTTTCCTATAATACAGAAAACCTAAAATTGTACAGAAATAACAGGGTGCCCTAGGTTCTCCAAGCCACTGTCCTTGAATCAATGTTACAACACTAAACAATAACAAAACACATCTGCAAGGCTGCAGATCTTTATTGAGTGTCTATCCTCAGGTGCCTTAGCAATTTTCCTAACTGCAGCATCTCCCCAGTTATAATGGTCTATCTATTAGCTTACATTTAAATATGTAAAGTAACAAAACAGCCCAAAAACTCTCATTGAAATAGTCATGTAAGTACCATTGATTTTTTAAAAGAAGTAAAATGTACCTGAGTTGTTTAATATGTACCATATAGCTACTTAATAACACGCTAATTACATAACCAGAAAGCAACTGACTTTTCTAATTTCTCCATGTTTATCAAAGTGTGTGTCCCAGCCACCAGACTAGAACACAGATGCATGGGGCCTTCTCAGACACTCTGAATGTCAGAGCTCAGATCGTCTGGTCCTGTCATACTCAACAAGTGACACTTAAAATTACATGGTAGTATTTGCATATTACTGCTTTCCAGGTTTGAACTTTACTCAAAGGGTTCAGGCTACCTCACATTATTTTTAAGGATTCTTATTTGATAACATTTTAGATAGCTAAGTATTAATGAACTACTTAGTTTTAGGTTTAATCCTGTTATCAAAATAAATGCATTAGGTCACACTTGCTTTAGCTAAAGAAAGAAAATGATAAGAGGTGACAGATAAAAGTAAAAATAAATTTCAATTTGTAACAAGAAGGTCACAAAATTTATATGTGAACTCAATTCTTATTGCCGTGAAGCTGCTCTTTTTATATCTTGATACCTATGTTGGTTACTTTTCTGTCATTGCTACGAGATACCCAAAATTAAGGAAGGAAAAGTTTATTTAGCCCACAGTTTATGGAGGTTTCAGTCCACACTGAGCTGGCTCCAAGGCATGGAGACATGGCAGAGGGCAACAGTTCATGCTGGCAGAAGACAGTAAAAGAAGCCAAGAGCAAGAAAAGGGGAGTAGCACAGAGAGAAGACTTCATATGTCCCTTACATTGTATGTAGGCCATACCCACTTGGGTGTAGCACTCACACCATAATTCTAGCATGGGACCATGAGTCATTCACAAACTCTAGAAGCCCGCCTCCATGACTGCATGAGATTTTGGGGGGACATCCAGACACAAACCGTAACAGTCCCATATACATCCTGTTAGTGTGCATTTTATATTCTTAATCATCTCAAAAATTCTAGAGAAGATAAGAGAAAGACATGTCCCACTATTTCTCATTCTTCTCCATCCCTAATTTTCTTTCCTCTTGGAATTTTTTGCAGAAAAATCTGTTTCATAATTTGAAGACATGAGACTGGCCCAGGTCAGGACTCTGTCCTTGGCTGCCACCACTCCTGCTCCTGGACTGTCTACGGCACACAACACAAGTAACACCCAACACAGCAACCTGATGGAGGAAGAGAACAAGGCCCAAGTGTTGTTTCAGGACTGAAGTGTTACCCAACTCTAGAAAGTGGGTGACAGACAGCCTTGGGAGATAAGCTTGGAGAGGGAAAGAGCTAAACAGAGATCTTATGGGATGTCCCTACCCACCCCCGTCAGACCAAGATCACAGGGTCTGCATTCTGTGTGGGAGGATGGGTTTGAGGGTACAATCATCAGAGTTCTAGTCCTGAAGAAGAAGGTATTTAGTCTGTGCGTGATCTTTGACTCTGCTGCCTACATCCAGTAGAAATGAGTGGTCTGAAGTACTATGTGTCAAGATACGTGTAGCCTAACTGTCTTCACTAAAATCATAGTCCTTTTTGTTTTTATAAAGGGTTGTTCATACATGCACCTAAGGTTTTCCAATATATAGTTGACATTTCATACCACTGTTGTTTCTGTGTTTACTACTATAGCTAAGATAACATAGTAGTAGCTGACAAACTGCTTTTCTCTCTACGCAATATCTGTATTGCTTGAGGGTCAAAAACAATAAAAAATGGATACATACGTGGGATTATGAGAAAACAAGGCAACATCAGACCCCCAAAGTCTCTCACTTTTCCTAAGACAGAGCACGAGGCTCAAATGGAGAGGACAAAAAACATCGGGTATTGGAACTCTAAGAAAAGATTAAAGAAGAGATGAAGAGACTAGATGAGTTCAAAGAAAAAATGAAGCAAATAGTCACAGAATTATCACTCAAAATTTTGAATATGAATTCAGAGAAATAAATAAAAATTATGAAGTGCTGAACAAAACTGTTCAAAGCATGAAAGACAAACTTACCAAAGTTATATAATCCATAAAAGACAGAAATACCTGAAACAAAAAACTATTGAATTCATAAATTGCAGAGATAATCAATGTGAAGGCAGTCTGAAATTCAGAACAAAATGGCAAATTATGAAGTACTCAATGAAGATACAAAAAAACAAGAGAACAAGAAAAATTTTAAAAAGGGTTGGGAATTTAGCTCAGTGGCACAGCACTTGTCTGGAAAGCGTGAGGTCATGAGTTCGATACCCAGCACCAGAAGAAAAAAAAAAAAAAAGCAGGTAGGTATTAATGATAGTAGGAAGACTGATCTAATCTTAATTGAAGTTAGAGAAAAGTTAGAGAAAAGTCAGAGAAAAGATAAAACAGATTATGATAACAAATGAAGTTCACCAAGGCTTATTATTACTAAACTGACATATCCAACCAAAGAAACTCACAATTTTAAAAGCAGTCATATAAAAACAAAAATTACATATAAGGGAATGTATTAAAATTATAGCAGCTTTCTCAACACATATCTAAGGCATTTCTAACAGAGAAGAGCTTAGATATTGTATGTTAAGCCCCAAGAACAAATGAATGAGTTGCAACTTAAGGTAACATACCCATCAAAGCTTTCCTCCCAAATAAATAGAGAAATAAGGACATTTCACGAAAATAACATTCGAAGAAATATAGGAATACTAAATGAGCACTCCGGAAAATACTCAAAATATCCTAGACAGAAAAGAATGAAACTAATAAAGATAATAACCCAGATGAAATAAAAATAATAAGCAAGAGCGATGTATAAACTATAACAAAAAATGACAGGAAAAGAAAAAAGAGTCATCAAAAGAGAAAGAGTACAATGATATTAAATAATCAACACATCTCAATGTTAATGACTTCATCTCACTAATTAAAGGACACAGATTGGCAGACAATTACGAAACAGAATCCAAAAGTCTACTGAATTCAAGAAACTCCTCTGATCTACAAATATAATAAAGACTAAAGATCAAAATATGGAAAAATATTTTAAGTGCCAGGTCCCCCAAAACAATTAGGGGTAGTAATTTTAATTACAAACGTGATAAACTTGAAGCTAAAACTAATTTAAAGGGAAAAAGAAGGTCACTAAATACTAGATAAGGGAACAATCAAACAAGAAGAGATAACACTTAAAAATAGGCATCAAGTGTTGGAGCACTTATCTTTATAAAACAAATACAACTGAACAAAAAAGATCAAATAAATACTACCACAATCACAGTGAGTGATCTTAACACCCTGCTTTTGCAACAATAGATCAACTAAATAATCAATACAGAAATATCAGACTCAAACTATATCCTTAAAACATATTAACTTAATATTTACAGAGTATGTTTGCAGCACACATCTTTTTCTCCAAAATAGATCACAGGATCATCTAAAAAAACTGCATAAGTAAATATAAAAGAATCAAAAGTAATCTAATGTGGACCAATAGGCCACTCTGCAATGTAAGTAGAAAGCAAGACAGGAGAAATTATGGAAAATGTAGTTAATAACACTCTTCATAAACCAATATGTCACAGAAGAAATCAAGGAACAATTTTAAAAGTTAAATTAAAAAGTTATTTCTGAAGGTTAACTGTACAATTCCCCAAAACCTCTGCAACATTATAAAAGGAATCCTCAGATGAAAATTCATCACAATCAATGCTTACATTAGGAACCCAGAAGGAGCTCATATAAATAACTATAGGAGGGATCTTAAAAATACTAAAGGAACAATAACAATTCAGACCCAAACCAAAATTAAGGAGGGAAATTAGAAAGATTAGAAGGGAAATCAATGAAACAGAGACTAAACAAACACAAAGAATTAATAATTCAAAGAAATGGTTCATTGAAGAATAAGCTAAATATATAAATCATTAGCCAAACATATCAAATGAAAGAAAGACTAACATCAACATGAGAAGTGAAAAAGTGAAATCATAAGAGACACCATCAAACCCAGAAGTTAATGATAAACTAATATGCATAATTATTCTCCAAAAGCTTGGAAAATTTTGAGGAAGTGGACAGATTCAAAGACTCACACAAATTACTGAAACTAACATAAGAAGACATAAAAATGCTGAACAGCTCAAAAACAATGAAATTGATACAGTAATAAATAATATGACAATTTCAAAAAGCTAAGTACTTGATGGATTTATTGTTGAATTCTATAAAACTTTTAAGGATGTTATATCACCTATACTTTTGAAGCTCTTCAAAGAAATTGAAAGGGATGGAATGCTTCTAAATTCATTTGTGAAAGCCTGCATCACTCTAGTTCCAAACCAGATTACAACTCAACTAAAAAAGTAAACCACAGGCTGGTCTGCTTAATGAACATAGATGCAAAAATTCTCAATAAAACATTAGCAAATAAAATACAGCACACCATCAAAAAACTTACAGCATGACCAAGTAGGTTTCTTCCCAGAGATGCAAGGATGACTCAACATATGAAGATCAAAAAATGTAATACATTCCATAAACAGAAGCACAAAAAGAGAAGAAAGATTAAAAAGCACATGATCATATGAAAATGTTTTTGACAAAATTCAACACACCTTCATGAAAAGAACCTGAAAAGCACAGGCAGAGAAGGATCACGGATCACACATGAATTTGACAAAAGCTATTTATGACAAGCCAATTGCCAACATTATATTAAATAGGGAAATTTTAAAGTACTGTCTCTAAAATCAGTAGAAAGAAAGGATGCCCACCATCACCACTTTTATTCAATATAGTACTTGAAATGTTAGCCACAGCAATGAGGCAAGAGAAATAAAAGGGTACATAGAGGAAAAGAACAATTCAAATTATAATTATTTTCAAAGGACATGATGCTCCACCTACAAAATCTAGAGAATTTCTCTAAAAAAATTACAGTTAAAAACCAGTTTCAACAATGTAGCAATATACAAAATCAACACATAAAAATCCATAGTATTGGTATACACCAATAATTAACACAATAAGAAGGATATTATGAAAATAACACCATTCATGGTAGCATCAAGAAAAATGAGAAACCTAGGGATTACCTTAACCCATGAAGTGAAAGGCCTCCGCAGTGAAAATTACAGTACAAAGGAGATGGAAGAGGACATCAGGAATGGAAATATGTCCCATGGTCCTAGACAGACAGAATCAGTATTGTAAAAATACTCATACTCCAGAAAGTTACACAGCTTCAACGCAGTGCCAATCAAAATAGTTTAAAGATATAGAGAAAACTATCAAAATTCATATGGAACCACAAGAGACCCGGAAGAGCATAAGTGACCTTGGCCAACAGAAATAAAGTAGGAGCTATCAGAATACTTGACTTCAAGCTATATTACAAAAAACAGTAATAAAAACCAAATGGTACTAAAACCAAAAAGGCATGTGGATCAACAGAACCCAGTAGGGATACAGAAACACCCCAACACCTTCCTTTGTTCTTTAAAAGGGAATCAAAACACATACTTTGGAGAAAACCTATTCAGCAAATGTTCTGGGAAAACTGATACTAGTTTTCAGAAGACTGAAACTGGACAATTATCTCTCACTATGTACTAAACTAAAATGGTTAAAGATCTGATGGGATTATCCCATGACACTCAATGTGACAGTTACACATGTGCCACTGGGTATTCGGATTCACCTGGCAGCACGTCATACAAATCACTGCCCTGCCATGGACATGTTCAAACAGAAACTTTGAACCTACTAGCAAATAAAATAGGTAAACACCTGACTTCAGAGAGGTAAGAAGGTATTTCCTATCTAGAACCTCAACTGGACAAGAAATAACGGTAAGAATTAACAAATGAGATTACAACAAATTAAAAATCTAGTTTACAGCACAGGAGTCAATTAGTAGAGTGAAGTCAACTTGCAAAATGAACAAAAATATTCCAGCTTTTTCTCAAAAAAATTAAATTTAGAATATATAAGGAATTTAGGAAAATGAGAACACTTAAAATAAAATATCTAATCAAGAAATGGGCAAGTGAAATGCACAGATACGTCTGAGAGTAATAAGTGCAATTGGCCAGCAAATACATGAAAACATGTTCACCAACCATGGCCAATAGAGAAATGCAAATTAAAACCTCACTCAGATTGCATCTTACACCAGAAAGAATGGCAGTTATCAAGAGTTCAAAAAATAACAAATGTTGGTGTGGCTGTGGTAAAAGCAAATCCTCCTAGATGCACAATTTATAATAGATAATTCCTGGAAGTGGCCTGTGTACCGTCAACAGACAAATGAATAAAAAAATATAATAGTTATACATAAGTGAATACTGCCTAGCTATAAAGAAGGACGCTCTTGCGTCATTTGTAGGACAATGGATACATCTGGAAAATACATTGTTGAGTGAAATAAATCCTACATGTGAACCTGAATGCCATACAGTATCTCTCATGTAAGGAAGGAAATGCACAAACAAAGAGAAAAATGAAAGCTGGATAGATGAAAACAGAGAAATTGGTCCTAGAGTCCCAAGGTTGAGGAGATTTGGGGAGGGGAAGATATATCATGTATATAAACAATGACCTCAATGAATTATACATGATATGTCATAAAGTTGAGTTGAGATTAATAATATCAAGAAGAATAAAAATCAGGAAAGTGGAGTGAGGGGAAGAAGGACCAAAAGGAAAGAAAATATTTTAAAAAGCTGTTATGTACATGCACCAGCTCCCCGAGATAATGGTAACTGCATGTCCTGTAAACATGTACTAAAAGAAAGAAAAAAGAATGGCCCACTTCAAATTTTTGTAACCTTTTTCTACTCTGTCACACACACACACACACACACACACACACACACACATTTTATTTTATGTTAAAGAGAAAAAAACAAAGGAGGACAGAACAAATAAGATCAGAATAGAACAACATAAGCAACACAACACTTTAAACAAAACAACTGGATATTAACAGTCGCTAGCATAATGTCTCTTTCTTTGCAATTGTTGACCATGGCTTCAAATAAAATAATATCAAACATAACAAAATATTATAAAACCATTCAAAAGAATGAAAGAATTACAGGGTATTCTGAACCGAATAGCAGAAAATGATCAATGGCTACTATAATATCTCATTTTCAGACTGGGGATTTAGCTCAGTGGCTTAAGTGCCTGCCTGGCAAGCTCGAAGTTGTGAATTTGATTCCCGATACAAAAAAAAATCTCATTTTCCATAAAACAATTTGTTTATACTATCACATATATTAAAATCCCAACAAGACACGACACGATAAAACTGATGGTAATATAAGAATAAAAGCATGGTAGGACTTCAAAGCAAGATGATATTAAATCAGCAATGGCTGCCATAACGTTTTGTTTTCTTCAAAACAGCTGTTCATACCATCACACATAATAAATTCAAACAAAACAAAATAAAACCATTCCAAGTTGTCTTAGTTACATTTTACTCATCGCTGAGACAAAATACCCGATGCCCAAAGTTGGGAAAGGAAAGGTTTATTTCTTACAGTTTTTGGAGGTTTTAGTCCATACCCAGTTGGCTCCAAGGCAGGGCGGAATGTCGGGGATGCAGTTCATGACAGCTGCAAACAGCAAGGTGGAAACTGGCAAGAGAGAGACACACCTTCTTCCTGCCATTACATCACATCCTGGCTCCACCCCCTAGGAGGGTGTAGCACTGACACCATCAATCCAAGCACTAGACAATGAACCAGTCACAAATGTACAATGCAAATACATGAGGCCTGGGTGCCACCGACATAAACCATGACACAAGTGATGAATGAAAACATTAAAAGTCTTCAAAGCTATGTAATGGGGAATCATGATTACCATAAATCTTATGTACTCTTACCATTTCTCACACTAGGGAGATTATCCGGTATTTACACATGTGAGTTTGGTTTATTTCGCTTATGAGTATGGTCTCAGGTTGTGTCCATTTATTTATAAATATCTCAATGTGATCATTCTTTATAGCTGAGTAGTACTCTATTGTATAAAAATACTACAACTTTTTTTATCCATTCCTCACTTGATGGGCACTTAGGTTGTTTCCAAGATCTGGCTATTACAAATTGTGCTGCTATAAACATGGGTGCACATATATCACTGTGGTATGATGTTTTCAGTTCTTCTGGGAATATGCCTAGAAGTGGAATAGCTGGGTCAAATGGGACCTCTAGACCCAGCTTTCTGAGGAATCTCCAGACTGACCTCCACAGTGTTTGCACCAGTCTACACTCCCACCAACAGTGCAGAAGAGTTCCTTTTTCCCCACAGCCTCTCCAGCACTTGTTGTTGGTAGTTTTTTCTATCCTGGCCATTCTTTCCGGAGTGAGATGGAATCTCAGTGTGGTTTTAATTTGCATTTCTCTAATGACTAACGATGATGAACATTTTTTCATGAATTTATTTGCCATTCATGTTTCTTTATCTGAGAACTGCGTATTCATCTTGTATGCCCATTTTTGGATTGGGTCTTTGAATTTCGAGGGTCTGATTTTTTTTAATTCTTTATAAGTTCTAGACAGAAGTCCTTTGTCTGAGGGACAATTCACTAAGATATTTTCCCAGTTTGTGGGTTTTCTTTTCACTCTGCTGGAGATCTCTTTTGACATGCAGAAACTCTTTAATAAGATGACACATACAGTGGCCCTGAATCAAGGCCAGCAGATTGCTATAGCTGCTGGGTTCAAAAAGGAGCCTAAAGAGAATTCTTTCTGTGGTCTGTTGGCCATTTCATAACTTTGGAAATGGAATGGTCAATTCATCAGAAAGAAATAGCAGATGAGTGTGGCAGACTTATGGCGGCCCGCAGGAGAGAGACCCTGGTGCCTTGGGACTTGCACCATGCAGTTGACTTGGGGTGCGGGGAGAACAAGGAGCTCCTCCCCTCCCTGTGGGGCAGCTGTGAGTGTGGTAGACTTTCGACGGCCCAAAGGAGAGAGACCCTGGTGCCTCGGGACCTGCACCGTGCGGTTGACTTGGGGTACCGGGAGAACAAGGAACTCCTCCCCTCTCTGGGGGGCGGCTGTGACCCTGCTGGCATGTGGGCTGAGAATCAGAAAACTCATGTTGTCCTGTCCCCCGCCCTGTGTCCCTCCTCCCCCACCCCCCTGCTTAGCAAGTGGGAGCCAGTGAACTACACATCTTGTGAGAAGATTGGCTATGTTATTTAGTATGAGTTCCCCGTATGTAAAGATATGGACAACCATTTGGAAGAAAACAAGAGACAGTATGACAGATAGTGAAGATCTCTGATTGTCTAGCTTTGAAATTTATGCTTTTTATGTCGTGTTCTGTTCTGTTTTGTTGTGTTTAATTTTACCCCCTTTAAAATAAAATTTTAAAAAAAGATGACACACACAATTAATTGACACCAAGTCCTATGTCACATTTCTTTCCCATACTCACTTTGTATTCATTTCACAGGAAAGATGGTGGCATTGTGTCATCAGCCTGTCCACACAGGCATTAACTAAGCTACATTAACCAGTCTTCCCCCCTCTTACCAATTAGTAGGCATGGCTGTTTGAGGTAGTGGGGATAATTCTCTTTGTCGAAATTTCATCTATGCCTTCCAAGTCTGGATACTCCTTTCTGAGCTGCGAGACAGACAACTCCACATAACTGCTCCAACATTACTAGTACATGGAAGATCCTCATCTCCATCTGGTTTCTCTCCTGTTTTCCCAAGTATTGTGCTGTATGCAGCAAACTCAAGCTTCTTGACCATCAAGATAAAGATGAAGCTAGGTGTGGTAGTACATGCTTGTAGTCCCAGAACACAGGAAGCTCAGGCAGGAGAATCTCCATAACCTTGCGGCCAGCAGAGACTACATAGTGAGTTCAAGGCCAGCCTAATCTACATGGGAAGACCCTGTTTCCAAAAAACAGCAACCAACAACTCTGGAGCAAAGACTTTCAGTGTCCTTACAAGCAATCTCTATTGTGTTGAACTCTCTTTTTAAAACTCAAGTGCCAGTTAAACATAAAGTATCTAATGATACTCATCAGTGGAATAAACTACAGACAGACAGAGCTGATTATGCTGTTAGAAGGTAGAGCCCAGCGGGCGGTGAGTCCCCGGGTTGTTTCTTCGGAGGGGCCTCTCACCAGCATCCTTCCTCTCGCTCTCCTTACAGGCAATACGAGGAGAGCTGCTTCGGCCACTACACTCCTTTTACCACGATCCTTCTGTCTTGAAGCTGGCTGGCCTCGGACTGAACCCTCTGAAATTATGAGACAAATAATCTCAGCTGTGGAACTGTGAGTGTCAGGAACGATGCGGACTAACACACTCACTGCAGCCTGCATGCTGCTCACTCCAGTCCAACCTGCTCACATGCACCCACTAGTTTTCTTCAACTAAATACTCCATTAGATACTGCTGGCAGCAAACTCTTCAATAGTGTCTCATCTCCAAATAAAAATTTTAAAGCCAAAAAAAAATTGCAATCTACAATACAAAATCTCTTTTCTCTGGCCCTCAAGCTAATTTTCAGACTTGTCTACTTCCCTACCATATGTTACTCTTCAATCTAGCTGGGTGACTCCTCACTTTGAAGAAAATATTTTCTTTTGTTTTGCTTGACTCCCTGCTGACATATTTTTTTCCTCCAGCAATGGTGGACTTCAGTCCTTCCATATTTTGACAAATGCAATCTTTACTTCTCATGTATAACTTTTAGAAACCTTTTTAAATTATTAACAATTCTTCTCTAACAATTTTAATTAAAAATGCTTCCTTTTCTTAGTTTAAAAATAATACAAGAATTATTGGTTGCATACGACCTTATATTGAGTTATTTCTATTAACTGAATATTAGATCTAACTTTCCTGCTGAGTTGTAAATTCTTCATACACTACTAAGTCTAGTTATATGTATGAAATTTTACTTAACTAATACTTTTTTACAATATTACTTCACAGTATTTTATATACATCTACACATATATAAATAAATATATGTAAATGTACGTATTTTATACATACACACATATTTTTAAATATCCAAAAGTTATTACAATGTATATGTTCCCAAGTATTTGTTATGTTTATTAAATAAGGTACTCAGGCAATCAATAATTATGTTAAATAATATTTAAAAAGTAAATTTTTCAGTGTTAATCAAAATATCACTGTCATCAGTTATGTTAACAGATGTACCTCCTAACAATTTTTATAATTTATTGGGACAATTAATGCAATGAGCTTTATATCCTGAGTATTTCTACAAGAATGCAAATTCCTCATTGTGATGATGTTCTTTGTGGAATGTGTTTTGCTCAGTAACATGGAACAGAAGTTAAGAATGCTTGTGTTAGGCGCTCAATACTTTGATCTACTTATATACATGTACTACAAGTGGTGGAAATTTCAAATTTCTTTAGTGAACAACGATAACTTTAATGTATTTTAAACATACAAATTAATTTGTAAGAATTTTAGTACCATTGGGTACCTATAAGGAAGTATAATACAGTAGAATGCTTGTAAGCAACAGAAACCTTACTCTACATGGGCATGGAAACCAAGAAATCCACAGTCCAGGTGGAGTCACAGTGCTGTGAGCGCCTGCTTCCTAGCTTCTAAATGAAGCCTTTTTTCCTTGGAAGTTAACTATCTCAGGTATTTCTTCATGGTGATAGAAAATTGTGAAAAGTTGACCAACACAGGCACAAATTCCATCCAGGAAAGCTACCACTTCATAACCCAGTCACCCAGAGCCTCACCTTCTAACGTGATTGCCTCAAAGATTAAGTTTCAACATCAATTTTGCCAGCACAGAGTATTCAGAATATAGCAATACAATAGAATTTTATAAACCTATTAATGTTTTTCAAGGAAATCATAAATGCTGCTGAAGAAAAATAACAAATGCAAAAATAAATTGAACATACTAGATATAATTGCATATTTTTTCATCAAACTTTTGGGCAACATTTATCAATTTTTTATTGTAGGATAAACCAGCTTTAGAAAGTCACATTTCCAGTCAAGTACTCAAGAAAACTGTACTATTGATCCCTGACAGACTGTTATTTTCTTTATTTACTTCTTTGCTGTTTTACATAAAATACACTAACATGAAACATTAAATATGTTCAGAGAAGAAGAATAAATTTTCACCAAGAAGTTGATCAAAGAAATTTAAATGCAGGAGAGTGTGCTGTTTGTGGTGGATGTAATCTTGTGTTGTTCTGCCCAATTCAGAATGACCTTGCCTTTCACACACACAGACACCCTAGCTCCCTCAGTCCTCTCACCTGGTAGGTCTAAGTGCCTGGGGCCTTTCCCTCTTTTCTTTTTATTTTATGGATCTCTTTTTCTTTCAGTCTCACAATCTCCCTTCCCTGCCTGTCTTTTCTTTTTTCTTCCTCTCTCTTTCTTCTGGTCCTTCTTTTTGTTTCTCTCCAATTTGCTTTTACCTCTCCTATTTGCTTCCCCCACTCCCTGCATCCAAGTCTTCCCTCTATCTCCAACAGTAATCCTTCATGTCTTCTTTTAAATACATAAATAGAGTCACACGACACAACAAAAAACTGGACGCAGTTCCATAGTATTCTATTGCTAATTGTTAATATCATTTGGTTACGGAAAAAAAAAATAAAAACCTGGCCAGAACCCTTGATGAGATCTATGTGACCAAATTTCTCCTCAGAGCATGACAGTAATCAGGGAATACATCAAAGAAAACTTGAAGGAGACAAAGTGAGTTTGCTTTTCACTGTGCTAATGGACAAACAAGTGCTCTATTAATTTATTTCTGTGGTGGAAAACAATTGATGGCTGTTTGTCTAATATTTATTAGGGAGCTGAGCAAGGCACAGATGGTGCCCACAATCACCCTGTTAGAAAGGGCTGGAAACAGCCGAGGCAGCAGGGCAAGAAAAATGGGAGCAGAGCTGCTCTTCTAATGAATAAAATATGAAGAACTTCGCGGCTCCACAAACCAGAGAGCAGTGGCCAGAGGGTCATTAGCACCACGATGGTAATAAAAGCAGGGTTTCTTGCCTGTGTCTCCTAATTCCCATCCCTATAGCTGAATAGCATTAATTAACCGCTGTCCTGTTCATGATTACTTGCAGGATACACAACAAAAAATACAGCAAAACCATGGATTTCTTGCCTTCCAGGACTCATGAAGTTCATTTAATTATTCTGAAAAGTGTTCTACAATCAGAGAATGCATGGAAACGTTTATTTTGGTTTCTGAGCGGGAATACACCACTTTAAAGACAATTTTATATGATAAAATTATATAAAACAAGCAATTAGTATGCGATTAATAAGATATGCTGGTAAGGATTTTCTAAATAAAAAATATCTGAAAACATTGGTCTTTATTCGTTCAGGATTTAGAAGATACTAGTTGTTATCTTTCCCCATCATCAAATGTGGAGAATAAGAAATGAGGTAACGAGAGACTGACAACAATTTGTTTAAGTGCAATGATGATCAGTAACCATTACAAAGCCAGTTTATATTTCTATAAAAATAACTGAGTAAATGAATAGATGTATATGTCTAAATGTATTTCAATTCATACACAAACATACACTTAGTCCATGAGAGAGACACTGAATTTCTAAAAAGATATAATGACACAAACACCCATTAAAATGACTCCCATGTCATTCCCCAAAAGATGAATGATTTTATCTAAAATTTAAGACATGACTATAACTAAAACACTTGTAACTATGTTGTTCACAGCCAGGTATATTTTGTTTTAGATAACAATGTAGAGGGCTTTATTACTTAAGAATTGACTTTGTTGCTAGTGCAAGGAAAAGCTAAGTGACTCAGTTACAACCTGATACACTAGGGTAGCATTCAACTCTGATGCTAGCAAACCTCTTCCTTGTCTCCCATCAAAGCACACCGTTAACAGAAGCTGCCTTCTAGGATCTCGCTCAATAGAAACAAGTCAATTAGAGGACCTTTCAGTTAACAGACATAACTAATGCACTCGTGGCTGCTCTTAGAAATCTAGAATCAAAGCAGAGAAATGAACACGTTGTATGAATAAACCAAACCAAAGAAACTAAAAACACCGCTGAGCATTAACTCAGGTTTCTAGGAAAGTATTATTAAAGTTGAATCTAAAACATAGAACTAATTTTCAATTACATGGAAAACACCTCAATATTATAAAGGGCATTATCATGTATTAAGTTACCCCTGGTTGTCCTAGAATTGTGAATAATAACTACCATATTGCATCTAGGACATTGGAAAAGGTGCTATTCATAATAATTTCTATCATTTTTATATGTGTAACTAAGAAAGAAAAGGTGTCAGTTCAAAAATACATATTATTAATTCATTGCAATTTTTATATTAAAAATGTAAAATGAAATTGGGTTTCAACTCCATTTACACATGTAGTTAAGTTTCTCATGACTTATACCATCTGCAATTAAAGATTTTTGGATTGTTTTGTTTTGTCTTGTTTTGTTCCAGCCAGAGAAAGTGCTTAGTATTGTTTACATGTCTCACATATATCACAAGGATAAAAGGTGAAATCCATAATAGAAAACAATAACTAGAGGCTGGAGATTTAGCTCAGTGAAATAAGTGCCTGCCTTGCAAGCGCACAGTCGTGATTCAATCCCCGGTACAAAAAAAAAAAAAAAAAAAGAAAAAAGAAAAGAAACCATAACTATAAATCCATCGAATTCTATTCCTATTTTTCCATGAATAATAACCGCTAGTTGACTTAAATTACACAATGATACACGTATTTTATGGAAACATTTGAAGATTAGCATTCTCAAATACGAAACATATCTACATCTGTGATTTTAAAGATACTGAAATTCTCTGATTTGTAGGTAAAGTTTGTGTCTCTTTCCCTTAAAATTCACTAATCTAGTAACTGCTGCTGTTGATAGATCAATGAGAACAAAACTGAAGCCACTAAACTGTCTGATTTCAATATGTATTATAATCTCAATAGTAAGAATAGAATGGTACTATCATATAAGAAGACATATAGTTTAAAAAGATAGGATATGAAGTCCAGAAATAAATCCATACATTTGCAATGAAATGCTCACTAGTAAAAGCACCAAGAACACACAGAAGGCAAAACCAAGGTTTTTAACAGATGAAGTGGGAAAATCTGAATGTCAACTTGTAAAAGAATTAAATTGGACCTTATCTCACATAACACATAAAAATCAACTCAAAGTGGATTTAAAGCACAAATGAAAAACCGAAACACAGTATTAAAGCTTCCTGCCATTGGTCTGGGTAATGAGTTCTGGAGATGTCACCAAAGCACAGACAACAAAGTCTAAACAGACAAACAGCATGACATCAAAGTAAAAAGCTTCTGCACTGTTGAAAGAAAGAAAGAAAGAAAGAAAGAAAGAAAGAAAGAAAGAAAGAAAGTTTAAAACAAGAGTCAAGAGACAACTTATGGAACAGAAGAATATATTTGTAAGACATACATCTGATAAAGGATTGATATTCAGTGCAGATAAACAATTAAAACAATGCAACAGCTGAAAAAAAAAATGGTCCAACTGAAAAATAAGCAAAGGATGTGAACAGGTAATGTTCTAGAAGACATGAAAATTACTAAGAAATATATGAAAAGGAACTTAACACAGTTCATAACAACACAAGGAGATATCACCTCAGACATGGTAGAATGGCTGCTATCAGAAAGTTGAAAGACAGCGGGTTTTGGTAAGAGTATAAATTGGAACAGCCCATGTGAAAAGAAGTATAGAGGTTTCTTAACAAATGAAAATGACAGTCACCGTATCATGCAGCACTCTTACCTCTGGATATATGTCTAAAGGCAATGAAATCATTATCCCAACAACATATTTGCACGTGGAATAAAGGAGACAGAATTAGGACAAAATGAGGGAAAGGTCTTCTATGACCGGCTTCTGCACAGCTGGGAAACACATGCCTTGCCATGAACATTTGTGTGAGATATTAAAGTCACTGTCTTGAATCAAATGCAAACAGAAACAAATGGAAATGAAGAAAAACCTTGGCTTCTGGTATTGTACATAATAGGATAACACAGACCATAAGCATATGCTATCATTCCTGAAAAGGGAAGAAAGGTCCCCAAAGTGATTCAAAGATTCGAAGATTGGAAAAGCTGCCACTGTCACCGCCATGCTAGATAGTCCAGATTCATGGATCCAAGATGTCTCTAACCCCCTTTCAGATCATGAGGACCTCTTTTTCAGGTGAAACAGCCACTACTCAAGACCTGGGAGGATATGCACTGTAAGCCAGAGCCATGGGGGAATGAGCCATCTCACCGGGACTGGAATATAATAGCTTAGCAATTTTCTATCACTTTGAGTGTTAGTTATTCACCCTGGAGAGAACACACTGCTGACCAGAAGATTTGGTTGCTATCCTTGCCCATGTGATGGAAGAGTTATCTTACCACATATGACTAGCCCAGAAAGAAAGCCCAAACTTAGAATTCCACCATGATTGCCACTGAATACATAGTGTTTTCACACCTTCATAAGGTCAAAAGATCACCAGTCACCTGTACTTGGAAGTAAGTTGGGTAAAGAAAGAAGTTAAAATAAGTTGTTCAAGTGAGGTCTCAGCCCAGTATGCCTGCTGTCCTGTAAGGCTTGTCTTCAGAAGAAGCCCCAGAGATGTGCACACAGGAAGAAAGACCGTGGGAGGGCTCAGCAGAGCTGCAAGCCCCGGGGCAGATTTCAGAGTGGAAACCTGCTAGCCTTTGCGCTGAACTGCACACTTTGGAACTGGAAGGGACAGGCATTTATTCCTAAGACATCTGTCCTCTGCATTGTGCTGCAGCCACCCTGATGCACTGAATCAGGCTCTTTAGAGTTTCACTAGAATGTTGCACAATTTTGAATTTTAAAATATACAACACATTGAGGCAATTTTTAATTGTTCTTCACTACTAAAGGAAATAATGGCATGTGTAAAGCTAAACAGAGCAAAACAACTTAGGTTTGGGGGTTTATTTTCAAAGGATTTTGATGGCTTCTGTAAATTTTTAGTTTGACTATTGTTTATACCTGCCTGATTTCAAAATCCTACATTGAATTCTCAGGGATAAACAAAGTAGGAATCTGTCTGGCAGCCCTAAGTATGCTAAGATCTACTCACTGTCCAGAGTGCGGAGGGAGCCAGATGGAGGTAAAGGGGCATGTTTAGAACACACTCTCCTCCTGTTTAATGAGATTTGCAACTTGACACTTCAGGACAAGTGTCTGTGTTGGGTAGGCCTGAAACTGGGGCACACGCATGATTTGCAGGTGACAGAATAGCATCATTTGGTTGACAGTCAAGAAAAAAGATTTACCTCCTCAAAACACAGGTTGAGCATCCCTACTCCAAAACTCCAAAATATGAAATGCTCCAAAATGCAAAAGCTTGAGTACCAGTGTGAAGCCCCAAGTGGAAGATACCATGCCACATACCTGTTTCATGCAGAAAATTATTTCAGATGTCAGCGAAAGACACTTTCAGAACACGTGCCTGAGGTATGCATAAAACAAACTATTTGTATTTAGATTCGGTTCTCATGCTCAAAATATCTCATTTCATATGTACCAAAATTTCAAAACCTGAAACCAGTAATAATGCTGAACTCCTACACACTTGGTCCTAAGTGTATCTGATGAGGGATCCTGCACTTCTACATTAAAGAAGAAAAAATAAATAAGAGGTAAGAAACTCCATTCTCAGTATGATTCAGTAAAGCATAAACTATTATTAGCCTTTAAAGACTTCATCATTCTATAGGGCGATAGTTATACAAATTATGTATTTGTTGTATTGAAACAATAAAATTCACAATACATTTACCATAGCAAATTGAAATGAACTTGACACTTCAATCACTGAAGGCTGTGCTCTGTATTTTTAAGCTCACAACAAGTCTTTCCCAGGAAAAATTAGACTCTTACTCTACCTTTTCTCATTCTATATCTAACTACTAAAACTGCTCTCAAAATAGTAGAGCTACCTGAAAATGTAAAATAAAATTTAAAACGTGATTTTCAGAGTCATTTAAAAATTTTATCTTAGAAATAAAATGTTGGCTCAGGAAAAACCTTCCTTTACCCAGTTACTTTTGGCTAAATCAATTGCGCACCAAAGCTGAATGGGAGGCAGGGGGAGCAACAGATGTGACTGTCACTTCAGCGAAGGACGAAGGAAGAACACATTCTGAGAAAATAGACATAGAAGGAAACAACTAGATGTTTCAAAAACTCTGCGACCATGATGTTTTATCAGGTAAAATACTCAGATGCTTGTCCTGCAGAAAAACTGACAGATGAGTCAACAGTAAACAAAGTATCTTCTCACTGGAAGGAATTGAAGACCAGTTTGTGAGACTCGTCTAGAGGAGTGGGGTCAACACGAAACCCAGACATCCCAGGGTAATGACGGCCCAGAGGCCACAGCAGGTTTCTAAGCCATTCAGAACAGAACAGGAGCCCAGAACCTTGCTACTGTCCCGTCTGTACTGTTTGATTTCTGTCTTCCTCACTCCTAAATTATTGAGTGACTTTAAAGAGCCTAAGTATCTTTCACTCCTCTAGTCCTACGCCTCTCTTGAAAGAAATCATTTATTTTAGACAACATAAACTACAAGTAGTCTACAGCCAAAGCTGGGATCACTGGCCCTTGATTTAAAAACCAGCCTTACTGGTTCAAAAGTCTCCTAAGCATTTGATAGAAAAGTGAAGTCCCACATAAGATTTTGCAGGGGCATGTAGCATTACTATGACTCAAAATCCACTTTTACAGTTCTTTCTTAAAATTTCTTAATAAGGATGTTTGCACTGATTTTTTTTTTTGAGTAAAAGAAAAACATAGATTTAAGTGCCTTCTATATAGTAAATAGAAAAAAAAAAATGTAGTACTAGGCACTGAACCCAGAGCATTGCACTGAGCTGTTTCAGGGCCTTTTTATTTTTTATTTCAAGACAAGGTCTCATTAAGTTGAAACAGATGTAATTTTAAAATCTCTTTATCATATACCAAATATCAGAACAAATGCCATCTCCATCCCAAATCCTAGGATAAAGTTATTACTTTTATTCTTTATATATGCTCTGTGCATTTCCTTTTAGAGTGTCAGCACACAGAGACAGAAACTCTTATTTTATTCATTTGTCAAACATCTGTCTATAAGGCACAGATTTAAAATTTTTACATATGCACACCAGGAGATGATCAGAAATTAAATACTTCTAAAATATTTGTTGTGTGCTGGTAACTGTAGGAAATAATTAAGATAATTAATCAGTCCACTGAATCCTTTCAATACTCTATAGAGTTATATTATAGCCATTTTATAGCTACAAAAACTGAACCTCATGGAGGCTGACACAAAGGAAAGTCTGAGAATTCCGTATCTGAAACACACAACACCAGAAGTGCTCCAGATTTACGTATGTTGTCAGATTTGGGGATATTTGCTTATGACATACTGAGATGTACTGGGGATAGGAGTCAGACATGAACCCAGAACTCATCTGTGTTTCACATATCCTTGCTACACATAGTCCACTAGTAATTTTATAGAATATTGCAGTGCACCTGCGTTTCATGTGCGACCCATCAAAGGAAGTGAGGTATGACATTTTCCACTCCTGGCATCTTTTATTGACACTAAAAATATTTCAGAATGTGAAAGACTTAGGATCTAGAATTTCAGGTGAGGGATTGCAGAACCTAAGGGAAGAGGCAACTTTCAAGCCTGGCCTTGTCTCTCACTGCTCCTGCCCTCGAGGCGTTCCCCGATTCTTCCGCTGCAGGGACACTCTGTGACCAGTGTTCATCGCTGGTGCTCATTCCACACCGACTGAGTCCACGTCACTCCCTGACTGACAGTGGCCTCCCGTATCACCCCACGTGTGGCTGAGGTGTGTCAAGTTTATGCAACGGGTCTCCAGGGAGGCTGTGCATGAAAGCATGTCACACGCCCTGGGGGGAATTAAGCTCACTTCATCACCAACATGGTTTAGCAGCAGTATATTTACGGACAATGGAAGGGCATATTTATTTGTTCATTTTCCAATAAATTGGAGCATTTTACCTTTCTCCTGTAGAAAGTTGGTACTGTCACGTATCGTGATACAGTCAAAAATGCTAAACAATAAATAAATCTGGGCGTGGTGGCATACTCCTGTAATCCCAGCATTCAGGAGGTGGAGGCAGAAGGATCATTCCGCATTAGAGACGAGCCTGTGCTACAAAGTGAGCTGAAGGCCAGCCTGAACTGCACGGTGAGACCCTGCCTCAAAAAGAGAAGCAAAAATAAAGAAATAAAAGGAATAAAAAATAAAGGCAATGAGTATTCACTAAGAGTGCCCTCCACAGAGTGTGTTGTGTTGATTTTTATACTATTTTCTAATTTTAATTAATTAAGTTTACTGGAACATTTCAGGTATACATAATGACCACACTCATCATAGTGAATTTACATGTGGACATGATACATTTGATTCTTCTTCTGCTCCCATCCCCTGTCCCTTCAACCTCTTTTCCTGTCCTCATTTACAAAAGCTTTGTTTCCATCTTCTTTTTGTTTCATTTTTTTCCTTTTCCTTTCCTTCCTTTCTCTTCCCCCTTTCCATTCCATAGGCCCCTATTTTGGACATTTTCTTCCCATTTTTCAATGTTCTACACTTCAAGTTATTTCACTTAAGAGTATGGTCTTAAGGCACATTCATTTACCTAGAAATATATCAAATTTATCCTTCTTATGGTTGCGTAGTACTCCATTGAAAAAAATAATAAAAAATCTTTTTTATTCAGTCATTGGTTGATGGGTACTTGGGCTGTTTCTAACATTTAGCTAGTACAAACTGTGCTGCTATAAATATGAGTATACATATATCACTGTGGTATGATGCTTTTTATTCCTCTGGGAAGATACCAAGAAGAATAGCTGGGTCAAATGAAACCTCTAATTCTATTTTTTTGGGGGGATCTCCACACTGATTTCCACAATAGTTGTACCAGTCTACACTCCCACTGACAGTGCAGAAGGGTTCATTTTTCCCCAAAGCCCCTCCACTTGTTTACTAGGTGAAAAGTTATACTTATGAAGTGAAAGTTAAAAAAACAAAAAAACAAAAATGTTACTCCCTTAGAAGCTACCCAGGTTGGATAGCTTATACACAGAGCCAGTTAGTAATAAATAATATTACTTTATCTTGCTGTTTTTAATGTATCTTCAGTTTAAAGTTTTCATGTTCCACATCTTATTTGGTAAGAATATGGCATGATTGGGAAGCTAGGCAAAAGGGTGAGATCAATCATATAGCTATTCACTTAGCAAGTGTCAATAGCTTGATTTATTTGGTATTAAGATAGGAAGCAACCAGGATAGGTACATTGAAATGACATCCCATGGTTAGCATACACGAATAAATCACCATCTGAGTATTAATATTGTTGGCATGACAGGGTGAGCAATTTGCACATCTCAGATCATAAGGGTTATCTAGCACTTACTCATTATGAGTTAGTCTATCCATATTCTGTCTCTGTCTCTCTGACTCTCTCTGTCTCATATATGATAAGACAGAATTTAAAGCACGAATGAACAACACTCCCTGAAGCTAAAGGAACCCTGAAATTTTCATGGCCACTATCCTTTAAATTTGAGAGTTCATTCAAGTCATCAGGCTTACAAAGCTCATATCAGGTCTCCCCAGTATTCTACAAAAATCAGCAACTGCAGCAGATACCTGCAGAGCGCATCTTCAATTCTTCAACCTTCAGATCACAGACCCTTACACAAGATGGATAAAAGCAGCATGTCTGGGTAGAAAGCCTAGAACTCCTCATTTTAGGAAGCTACCCTACTGATTCCCCTGGGTGGCAGGGTTCAGGCACTCTGTGTCAAGTCAGTACTCGTTTGTGCATCTACCTATCTGGAGCTATATATACTTATCGAGTGTCTCTAAGCAGGTGCTACTAGTTCAAATGCTAAAGTGCAGTATCCTAACCTCCTCAAATGTTCCTTGATTTCTGAACTGACATAAATCCCACAATTTCATTCTGAAACAAAAACCTTTCACAGGGTAGAAATTAGGCCAATCCGGCAGCAAGCAGCCTCCGATCTCTATTATGATCATCACAGCATGGCCGCCCTACTCTCCACCCCTTTGGACAGACTATCACAAAGCAAAGCAAATTGGATTCTAACCGTTTTAATTTTCTACCCTCCTCTGAAAATGGCATCATTTGCTGTCATGGTTAAAGGATTGTGCTCCTGATTAAAATAATTATATAGAGGAAGCCTCACCAAATATAAATAAAGTGTAGGGATAATCATCAAGAGATTAAAACGTGTATTCAAGAGAATAAACACCCAGGATATTAAGACAGGGTTGATTATGAGTAATAGTAAGAAATTAGGCAAAGGAAGACTCATAGTGAATACTACCCAAGTTTTGCAAACCAGGCCTATTTCAGAGGAAAATGATTTCTCAAGGGGTGGATATTTATCCACAGGTTGTTGGACACAATAAAGAAACCAACAGTCTAATTTTGTTTCCTCTTATTCTAAGTATGTACTGTGCCAGGAAAATCTATCAGCTAATCAATATCGATTTAGTCTTCCTCTTGTAGTTGCCTAGTCTAAAAAAATGCATTTGCTTTCTATCCATTTAGGCATTCTTAATATCTGGAATGGATCATTACATATAGGAGGTGTTTTGTTGCTTACATATAAAAATACTATAGAAGTATATGAGATTTTTCATGGCCTTTATGTTTTGTACAGCCAAAGGTAATTTTAAAAATACACATTGATAAGATGTGCACTAAAGGTATTTTGAATTTTCTGGAATACCATGAAAGATAGCTTCTGTGTCCACTACTACCTCTATTGCTACATCTGATTTATCCAGCCATTACACGGGGGAGGCATTGTCGAAGTGAATTCTCCAAATACTAAACATCGAACTTTCATCATGCATTTTTTAAAAAAAATGATAATAGTAATAATATAATAAGATAGGAATTTTTGAATTGTCCCAAGCTTTCTTGGTAAAACAAAATCTCAAACATTCAGAGTTTGTAGTATGAGCAAAAGTTGTTTTACTAAAGTTCACTCAAGTATTTGGAGCTATATTTTCCTTTCTTTACTTTGTTTTTTCAAATCACTTTCATTTTGCCATGGTCATGGAGCGGGAGTGGCAGGAGGAGGAGGAGAATGTACAGTGACTGGCAAGTGCAAAGATGAAGCACAGTGGAGTAAGTGGAAGAGGATGGATGACAGCTTCTAAGTGTGGCCTTTAAAAAGTTACTAAGTGGAAAAGGAACTGAATCAAAAACAGCTCAGCTTGTGGCTACACCTACCTGTGCCCTGACTTTTGTAGGCATGATCTCTGTAGGACTGGTTTTAAATAGCCTACAGACGTGCATTTTGATATTTGTCATCTCCAATATTTGTCAATAGGAGTTCATCGTAGATATTCCCTATTGTTTTGTGTCTGCTTACTTACAAGTCCTTCTGTTATATTAGATCAAGTGCCCAGAGACCATTAGCTGTTCCCCTTTGGCTAAGTCTTTCTCTCTAAAGCAATAGGTGATATGGTTAGCTACCTAGGAGTACTCTGAAAGTTTCTTTGCAGTAAAGTAAATAAAACCATGTGACTAAATGGTCACATGGCCAATGGTACATGAGTAGAAATGATGTGTGGCCCCTTAAGTGAAAAGATCAACCCCCCTACCTTCTGTACCACAGCCAGTAATTCATCTAGGACCATAGACAGAAGTCCAGATCTAGAAGATAATGAAAAAAATCTGAGCAAAAATCATGTGGGATCATTTATGTGGAAGACCTAGATACATGACATGTTTAAGATACTGCTATGTAGACTCCAGGTTTCAACTGTCAGATATGTTTTTGAATAATAGAATGCAAATATCATGTGTGCTATATTTAATATCTGACTTATTTTTGTATCCTCAATGCTGGAAGTGAGAAAGCACTTGAACGGCTGCAGCAGAGGGCTCTTTCCTTCTCATCAAAGCGTCATCAATTTCATCTGACTTGTGTGCCATCTCACAGATTAAACACACTCAGCATTTCTAGGCTGAATACCAAGAATATTACTAGTTGCCTCTTATTATATTGTTCCACTAACTATTTTTTTCTGGTTTCTAGCAGCTGCATCTTCTCATCTCTTCTGTGAAATTTTGTTTTCTAATTCATCTCAAAGTTCATTAGCAGAATTGCTGGGGTGTCACTTAAAGAGTCAATGAAGTGTTACCGTGAGTTGAGAACAGGACTTTGAAAATGGGACTTCACAGACTGGAAATTTTTTTTAATGTTATCATCTGATTCTGAAGTTTTGGCTAATTAAAAGAATTAAAATCTCTATCTATCTTATCTATCTGTTATCTGTCTAAAATTCTAGTAAAATTTAGATTACATGTTAAAAATGTAGGTAATCCATTTAATTTAATAACTACATTCAATATGCAGTTTAAGGTACAATACATAATTTATACATGATGTAGTATTATCAAGTAATAAATTTTTACTATGGTTTGAATATGTCCCTCAAAGTTCCTGTCTTGGAACCTTAATCCACAATAAAACAGTCTGAGCAATGGAACCTCCAAGAGGTTATTAGAACATGACAGTTCTCACCTTGTGAGTGGATTCATGTCATTAGGGCAGGAAGAGGTTGATTTAGAAGTGAATTCAGCTGTGAGGGGTGGTACATGCATGTCATCCCAGCACCGAGGCAGACACACAGGAGGTTCACATGTTAGAGTCCTGTCTAAGCAATGTAATGACACGTAATCTCAAAATAAAGAGAGTGCTGGGGTGTAGCTCAGTGGTAGAGCATCCCTGGGGGAGTACCGCTCTTTCACTGGTCCCCTGCTTCCCTTCCACCTTCTCTCAAGGGACACTGGGACAACAAGGTCTTCATCAGACACCAAGCTCCTGATCTTGGACTTTGCAGCCCCTAGAATTGCAAAAATTTAAATTTCTGTTCTCTACACATTATCTAGCTACTGGTATTCTGATATAGCACTGCCAAAACGGACTAGGACATATTTCTTACACGGAGTAATTTTGTAGCCAAAACCCTTTAAATAGGTAGCCACTTGGCTTACTTTCATGGACGACACATTTTTATAAGTAGTAAATTGCATCCCGGAGAATAATTTAAAACCAATTTTTTTGTCACTGAAGTAACGCCATGTCTGACAGGGGACCTCAACACTCAAAACTGAGCTAGTGTTAACTTCCTATTTCTTTTTTTTTTTTAAATTATGTATCATTTTTATCCTTTTTTTTTTGGTTTGTTTGCTTTTAAAATAAAAAAAAAAACTGATAAGAACAGATACTACACTTGATCTTAGCCAAAAGGCCGAGAAAAATAGAATAGCAGAAATGAGGCAGAGAAGATTAGCTATAATCTCTAGCATAGAGGGCCTCGAAATACTAATAGAGAGAAACACAAGCAGAGTAGATCAGGAGATAGGGTCCATTGAGCTGCTCTATATAGGGAGGCAGTGGGACCCAAAACAAGCAGTAAACCCCATGGGAGTGAAAGGGGAGGAACTGTCTAAAAAAGGGAGGCAGAGAATACTGTTAATGAGGTAACAAGATTTAGAATTTACATTATTCTCACCACTCTGCTTGGATGAATTATGTGCTGTTCCAGTTTGTCTACTTATGCTAGACTTGAGGACATGGTCAGCTATCCCAAAAATAAGAGGACATATTACGGTAATCACCCCTAATTTTCCTATCAACTTAATCTGAAGCCCTTTATAACTTATAC